>JAHQIW010003683.1:0-75477 GCA_019055375.1 Parelaphostrongylus tenuis
TACAACGCCTTGCACTTTCGTTGTAAGAAGAAAATCTGGAAATTTGAGGTAAATGAAACTGTTAGACTATCAACCAACTAGATCATTATTAAGATTTAAGCAAAGGTGCATACCAGATGGTTCTGTGTTAATCTTCAAAGCCAGGTCAGTAGCATGGCCATATTTCTCTTTGTGACATTCCATAGGATACTCTAATACAGGTCTCTAAAAAACTAGGATATGTTTTGCTGGATAGATGCATTGTGGCAACAAAGCATAAATAAGAATGAAGTTTCGATGTTGATGAAATTGATCATTCCCTAAGAGGTGCACCATGCATTCGATACTATCTGCAACATAATAGGGTTGTTTTAATGCATATCTGACCTTTACGATGACACACAGTGGCCAGTCTATGTACTAGGTCAGTGCTACTATCCTCTCATACAACCAGAACTGGAGAATTTGTTGAGCCCTGAGTGCGGGATCGCATCACTGACTACATGCGCATCCCACAGCACCTCTAACCAGTACACCACACGCGCTCTATATTGTAACGATTACGATATAGATAAGATCTATTTGAAAGTGGATAATAACTTTCTCATACGTAATCCGATAACATATTTTGAGCCTTTGATGAATCTGATATGGCACACTTATACAGTGTCACATACATATTTCACTCCTGCAGCCTCATTATTAGCACGGTGCCTTTTGGTTCAGTCAATCCCTTGCACGGGAATATACTCACTACATATAAGAAATCGTCGCCAAATTATTTATAAATTCACCGCATGTCAGGTAGTAAAATTTCACAACGTTGTAGCGAATATATATGATCCCCTACAAGGGATTGGCTGAACCGAAAGGTAACATTCTACTCATGAGGTTTGCAGTGCCGAAACACGTATCTAGCTTTGAATAAGTGTCATATCAGCCCTCATGAAAGCTCATAATAATTTATCAGAATATGAATTGTTCTGAGCGACATTTTTGAAAACAATCGGATGCAAAGGAGTTATCCATAATAAAAAAAATATTATGACTAACCGAAATGGGAGCGATGAAATTGATAAGTGACCTCGTAGCTACGAAAGGCACCTCAACACGAATGCGAGTTTGTCTCAAATGCTTACGATTCAGCGATGGATTTTTAGGCAAAGAAGGAGGTGGAGGAGGGCGGGTTGGTGGGCTCGATTGACGTCCATAGCTTGAATTCTGAACACAAGGAATTAAAACGATGACTATCAAAGAAACAAATGAGAATAGTACAAAGCGATTATACGCACTTTACTTGTGTTCTGACCAGAGTTCAGGTCAAGATAATAGTTGGCATCTTTCTGTAACAAAAAACTGGAAACAGCTATAGCCTGCTTGTCTGTACTGCTACGAGATCTCTAAAAGTTCATAGTGTAAAAATGGTTTCGTACGAACTGTTCAAGGCTCAAACCCACATTATCCACGGCGGCTGGCTCTGTTTGAACAATGTTAGTTGAGCGGTGAAGCAATGTCGAACCATTTGATAGACTTCTTCGAACGTGATTAGACTGCTTGGCAGTCAGTTGCCGCACAACAACTGGCTTCTTAAGGAATAAACATTGCCGAATATTTTATTAGATATTCGGAAAAAGAGTTACCAACAATTGCGACATTACTCGCTTATCGTAATCCATTTTTCACTACTTTGTAAGCAAAGTCCTTCTCGCCTTTCTCTCAAACTTTTGATAGTCAATCAATAGTTCGATACAGGTTTTTCTTTTGAGGAAGGTTCTTATAGCGCTGTAGCTGCGAAAATATATGGAAAAATGCGTTGCGTTAAAGGAATAGAGCAATTTTTTATCTAATGTTCAGACAATTCTGCGTGCTACAGCGTTCAAAGTTGCATAAGTACACATAGATGTGGTAGTTTTTCTTCATATTTATGGGTATTAGTACTTTTTAACGAAACGAAGCTAAATGGATAATGTTTCAAAAACTGAGCTTTCCTAGAGCTGTGCATTAGAATCATTGATAGTCTCTTCCATGATTTAACTATACAACGAGATTGCCACAAAAAAAAAACTATTTACCAACGCCGTAGTATCAGCCAAATTTGGAAAAAACAAAATCGCCAATAATATTCCTCTTATTTACTCACTTTTAACAGTGATTTGATAAGACCAGGCCGTTTCATAACTTTTGAGATTAGGGCAATCTAAACCAAACTTACCAAAAAAAGTTTTTAAAACTGCAAGATTCTAGGATTATTCAATCGCGCATTTTCTTGCAAATATTCAGGCATACCATTTGCCTATATTTGCTTCAAGATGGAGTTGTCTCGTGAACAGGTTTCGCTTGCTACCCATGCACGAATGGCGCATAGGGAAGAATGCTAATCAAGCGGAGCCAAAATTGATAGAGGCTCCTTTGGGCGACGCCTGCGACTTATTCTCCAAATTGCTCTCTCAAGCTTTAAACTTCGCGTACCACTTCCTAGCCGTTCCATCTGCAACACTTCACTGCCCCAAGCTCCATTAACCTGCGAGTCGCTTCACTACCATTTTCGCCTACGCGCCATTCGTGCATGGATGGCAAGCGAATCTAAGACTACGACAGCTCCATCTCAAAGCAAGTAAGGCGAGTTTATTACCTAGATGTTCGCAAGAAAGTGACCAACTGAACGATACCAAAACCATGAATTTATAATAAATTTTGGTTAATAAATTTCGTGTTTATACATTAGTGTAGGAACTTGTGGAAATAAAAAAAAACAAAACCACAGATTCAATATTCTATGTTTCTTTTAATATTAATGCTTTCCGTACTATGATGCTGAAATATACACCTAAACAAATTGAGCGATAAATAAAAACTCGTCCTCAGTTGTAAGTTGAAGCGCGTTTCGCCTTGAACGGGGCGCCTGCTACCGCTCTACCACTACAACGTCAAGGCCACCGCTTAACGACCTATCTTTCTTCACCGCCGGTAAAGGCGATACACGGGTTCGACTCAAGCCTGAGGTCGAATTTTTGCGAACAATTCAATTTCTCAAATCTGCTAATGTTGATTTATATTCAAAACTCTGGTGGATGGAGGATCAATAACTTGTACTGCAGAAGGAGTAGAAGATGAAAAAGAGCCCCAGTAGAGCAACTTTTCAGCACGCATCCTTTGGAAGAGTAATGTGTGGGTTTGAATCTCGTATAAGGTTTACAGTTTTGCATGTCACTCGTATTATCGGATTTGAACCTTTGAGGACCAGCGCCGATAGGCAGTCGGCGTCGTATCGTCGCTTTTTGTTAGATGCAACGTCGCCATTATCTCTGCATGCATATCTGCCTGTCTGCGCCGATTTTCCCACAAGACTTCACGCCGCCACTACAATAGCTGAATGAGGTTTGACGCCGCACGGCACGGTACGAAACGTACCGTTTAGTCCTTAAAGGGTTAAACTGCCAAAAATTTGTAGTCAGATAAATTAAAAACAGTTGAGATATGGTGCCATTACCACTCTGTGATGCTCGCTAAAAAACTTCGACGACTCACCTGACTAAATCGTGATTGATTTGCGAGATCCCGAATATTGATTCTCTGGTGTTTGATCAGCTTTTTCATTCTTGCAAATTTTCGTTTCAATTTAGAATACTCTTCGACAAGCCTCTCATTTTCTGAGATAGGGAGAATGATATGACTTCAACGACCTTTCGGACCGAAAAGAAATCGTCATTACCTAATTGATGATCAGTGAACTGCTCTTGAAGCTTCGAAATGGCTTCCTCCATGCTATCAACTTTTTCCTTAAGATTTTGTGCTGCTTCATGTTTCGCTGAGCAACCCAGGAGAGATACAAGGCTCATTGAGGTGTAACCGAGCCACCTAGAATGTTGGTAACTTTCCAAGACGAAGGCTTTTCGGCGGGTACTTTATTTGTTAAATACGTGATGAATGCAGAAATTTAGCTAACTATAAAAATTTTTCCACAAAGTGTCGTATAAGACTGTTTGAAAATGTCATATCTTCAAACCTGTAACAAAAATCTGGTCATCTTTGAGTCTTCTGTAGAAGAAGGTTTTACATCCACATCGTCGCATAATTGAGTCTGAACACATCACGAAATCATGGTGCATTTGTATTCTATGTATAAATATCTACATTTATAATTACAAATATATATTTTTATTATACAAATACATGCATACGTATACGTGTATACACATAATGCAAGTATGCATATTTACACGTGTATACATGCGTGTATATGCATGTGTGTATGCGTACGCGACAGTCTTCAGACTGCACACAGTTATTGATCCGCTTTACAGTGTTTTTATTCACTAATCGGATCCCAGCACTTCCAACATTCAACTCAATTTCTGCCTTCTTCTCAAAATCGTAAAATACTGGTTAATCACGTCTCCTTGCAATCGCGATGATAGCCTGGCTGTGGCGTTTACACTGTTGACTGCTGGAGAGTGTTAGAGGGTGATGTTCAGCCCCACATGCGCTGCGACAAGCATAACAACTACTTGGTCACGTCGCTCCCATACGTGTGTATAAATATATAGACCTGCACGTGTATATATGTATATGTGCATGTGTACACGTCTATATATGTATATGTACATATGTTTATATGAAAAGCATCGAGGGATAAAGCTCTGAAATTGATCAATCATTAAAGAATGCTCTATGCATTTGCTTTTAACTAACATCGTTTGAGATGATAGAATGCATATATGGTCTTTGCACTGAGTCGCAGTGGCTTGCTGATATAACAAGTCTGTGCTGCTGTTGTCCCATCCAAGTCTGGCGTCAATTCACTGACCCAGGAGGGATGAAAGGCTAAGTGAGTCTTGAGCACGTCATCGAACCATCGACCTTCAGTTATTGAACAACATGTGTCGCAGAGAACCTCTAACCACTGTGCCACACGCGATCTTCATATGTATATAAGTGTATGTGTATGCATGTACGCAGACACATGTTCATATCTGTGTACATATGTACATCATATATAAATGTGTTTATACACACGTACATACACGTATGCATGTAATATATATATATATATATATATATAAATATAAATGGGGACGCCGTAGCTGAGTGGTTGTGATGCTCGTTACGGGGCGTAGGGAACGAGCTCCCCCCACCTAGATCACTGCTCTTCTATGGATATATATATATATATATATATATCCATATATGTATGTATGAGCATACAATATATGGTAATACACGTACATATGCGCATTTATAATTAGGGGTCAGATTAAACGTCAAGGATAAAAAATCGTGAGTTTTCGGATAACTCAGCACTATTCGACAAACGTTCCAGCATTCCCCTCGTACTTCAAATCAATGGAGATGTTGAATTTATGACACTGAAAGGATGAATAACGATAGTAGCGCAATGTGGTGATGATCATGGCCCAGCTAGGATATGGCTAAGTCTTCGGGTATCAGTGAGCAGATCACTAGCTGGGCTAAATTCCCAAATAATTAAGGCCAGAAGACTCCAGTTGATCTACGGATAAGAGTGATATAGGAGCACATTCGAGTGCAGAACGTATGGACGAATGAAAGAAAGTTTACTTGTGAAAACGTGTTTGATGTGATCAATCGATATCTGGAATGATCTACGTGAAAATGCGAGAGCTACCTGGACCTGTGGCACATCTGCAGCCCGTGTCAATACCGGAGATGTGGTTGCTGGGGCAACATCCTTGTCCAGAAAAATGATATCATCATTGCTATTATCACAATTGATGGACCCCTAAAAAGAACTAGTTATTGGACTTGGGAGAACATTTTCTGTAAAGGAAGCTTTCACTTCATCCCACCTCAAAGTCATTTCCGTCGATGAGATTGGAATAAGCGACGGACTCCTCAGCCAAATCGAGAGACATCAGCAGTATTGCCTGTGAGTTAAATACTGCTAATATGTACAGATATGCTTTTGACACACCAAAAAACGAGCGGATATTCGGGATGAAATTTCTGAGGAAATCGGGTATTTGTCTGATATATGGGGATAAGTGAAAAGTCGACCGCCTTCACTGGACATGAGCTTCTTATAAGAGTGTTAGTGATTACACGAAAGCTCCAACTCTGGCTACTGCGCACATGTGTTTCTTCATTCGAAAAGATATTTTTCTTATAACGCTGGAGCATTCAAATTAAATTATAATTAACACTAGCCACGCGCTTTTGCTATTATTTCGTTGGAGCACGAAAAGCATATTAACGTGTAGGAGATATCCGGTGTAATCATACCCATACGCTTTATCTGGAGTTTTGTTCTAAGATGAAGAAAAAAGCTTTAATCAAATAACAAACATTGCACTCCACGAGTGACTCGTTCCAACGCAATCGATCGATCGATCGACTGGAGACCACGCGGCCATCCCCCCACCACCCCCCCTTCCCCTCCTCGTCGCCTTTAGTCGAGCGAGAAAGATGCCGCATATGTGCACCCCAATTCTATTTTTCCTAATACACTGCAGTGAAGCGGCATTCCCAGAAAATAAGAACAGCGCTAAAATCATCGAAACTCATGCTATCGAATGCTTGGTCATAATGAGGGTAAGCCGCTCTGTCCTGCAAAAGATATGCGTGTGTGAAACATAAATGTGTTCTTTCCGCTACGACGTTTTAAAAACGTTGTTTCAAAAAAGGAGCATATAGTAGCCAGTGATTTGAGTTTTCGAATGGTTACTAAAAAAGGCAATGAAAAGTAGAAATGAAAAAAACTCGAATTAACAGCATTCTGACGGGACCGGGACTCGTACCGCGTCACGGACGCAACACGGCGTCGCGCGCGCGCGCGAGCGTACGTTATCTACGGTGAGTGATCATCAACAGTTTCTAGAGGCGTCAGACTTTGAACGACATTTCGAGGCTCGGCTTCTAGTAAAACTTTCATTTTTTCCAGACAACATAAAAAAATTCGCTATCGGTCAGATCAGAGCTGTTTTGATCTATAATTACATCGACAATACTACGGTCTTAGAGTAACATTGTGATTGTATTTCATCTTCTACTGGGTCTGCTGTGAGAAAAAAGTAAGGCACTAGACAGAAAAATCAATCGATACATTTGTCCCGATCGCAAGAAAAGTTAATGATTCAGAGAAAAATTCTACTTCTCTAAAATGAGTGTGAAAGTTCAGCTAAAATTGGGCAAATGTACTCAAAAAGTCGAATATCTTGGTGAAAATTGATGAAATGAACGTCTTTGAACAAAATGTCAAATGTGTGAAGCACGCAATCTACGAACGTAACTGGGACGGGGGCAAAAATCGATGAAGATGCGAAGGAGAGAGCGTCACGAGTCGTTCCCCGACTACGAGTGTGCAGTGTTGTGGAAGAGTTTCAGTGCGCACAATCCGAAAGAGAAGTGGGCGGGAAAGTGACTCGATCAATAATTGACGTTATGCGAAGACGATGGGGCAAGTATTGATGGCGCAGCGGCAAAGCTCGGGAGCCGCGGCGCCCTCGACCAAGTGTAGTTATCGATTTATTATCTCCCAGGCCTCATTTCACCGCTCACTCTGCAGGGCCTGTGGTGAACTAGGGAATTACGCAATCTGCGGTGATCTCTTTGACCCCTAAAATGGCATCATCTGGTACGCCATGGACCATCGCTCTAGATAGGCATTCGACATGCTGTTGAGAAGGAAAGGTGACGCTCTTCAGTCTGGATCTAAGCATCCCAGGACCCGCGCGTCACGTTCGTGGATAGACGGACGATCGGAAGGAAAATGAACGAATAAAAGTGCTGTGACCCGTAGCATCGGCATTCGAGAGCGATCCGTTCAAGAATCGCCTGATTAACCCCCAAATCGCTACATATCACAAAGGCAAAGGAGCACCTACAGCGCAGTAGTTAAGGATACACTGCGCCACACACGTAGACGATGGTTTGACACGGCGCCGAAGGCCCGCCAAACCTTTACTACTGCCGGAATCGGTGATTACCCATTGATAGATTAGGAGGCGCATCACGTAACGTGGTGCAGCATGGGTCTGTCTGATCGTTGCATGAGCAGGGTGGAGGGTCACTTGGCGTTATTGAGCGCTCAGGCGAAGGTCTTGCAGATGGGAGAAAGGATCTGAAGTTCAGACCTAGGTCAGCGATTTAAGATCAAAGATGGTGTTCAACGCGCCAGGCTAACGTAGATAAGGTGACTCGAACACGTACTGGTCTTCAACGACGACTGTTAAATGAAATCGGTTACTGACAGGACTTTTCAGAATGTCAAGTGTTCCACCACGAAAGCCACCGGCCCTATGGTCCCATTTCTACATGAGAAGCCTAAAAGAAAGATCTGATGCTCAGCTAAATCTTAGAACGAGCAGGGTTCCACAGGGCTACTCTTGCACGCAATGGACAAAAATGTAGGTATTGCTGGTGCTCGCTCGAGTCACTCGACGTCTCTGATGCGAAGCTAAGACCCACACGAACCTGTGCGGTTTTCGCTGATGGGCGACTGGAAAGGAAATAAACAGATGGAATAAGTGCTGTGACCTACGACGACGATATTTGAGAGCGATCATCAGAAATTCGTCTGCTCAATCCTCAATAATATCCCGACATTTCGGCACTTGCAGCACAGTGCCTAACGGTGCACTGCGACAAATACGTGATCAACGGTTCGACACAGCGCCCAAAGCTCCGCAAACCCTCTGTTCTGTCGCTGCCGGCGAGTCGGTACTAGACCTGTACAGGAGGATAACAGCACTGATTCGATACATTAATAGGACCATCCTATGATCACATCACTGCCTAATGTTCCATCATTTACGATGCGCATGAAAACATATACCGAGCACGGTTCACTTCCATCCTAAGTGCTGCACGCACGGAAGACAATGCGCGTCGTCGCGGATGTATGAAAATCGATAGAATTGATGATAAACTAGCTAAATGGGAAAGCATGCAGAGGAGAGATGATGCTCTTGAAGGCAAGCTATTAACATGTCCATATATCCATTTCTTGGCGTTTGGTCATAAAGAATTTCATTTTTTTGTGGTCAATCTTCGATTCGATTCAAAGATACAATGACGTCACAAAATGAGTCTAGCAAAATATGATCCCTTCTGGCCTGTTCTTCATTTTCAACGACGTACGTACACCTACAAAATGGACCGTTCAACAGAAAGCGCTAAGACTAAGTGAAACGCCACCAACACTCTAATGTTAAAACAGGCGTCGGTGGTGAAGGGACAGTGCACGCGTCTCGGAGTGGTGAAATGCGCGTTCAAGTCCTGGCTAACGCAAATGTTTTGTAATCACTCTATATGAATGGATATATTTGCAATATCATACCACCATTAGAAGCGGTTAAATGAAAAAGAATTCTATTTCTTGTCAGAATTCTTCTGCTATGGTTATGAAAGTGTTTGGCTGAGTATTTCGTAAACCAGTTTGACCTCTCAGAGCCATGAAAAAGGCGAAATCGCCGAAACGTCAGCAAATATTGTGTTAAGTATTTCTTCCAGTTAACAACCTTGTGTCTGTCTATTGTAAAAACTGAGCCATTTTAACCGCAAAGCGGTTGCTATTTTATTCAAGCTATTTATAATGCAATTTTATTTGAGCTATTTTTACTGCATGCAACTCAGCGCAGATGAGGAGTGCTGCGGCATGGAGAGTATTGCCAATGTCGAATGCCTCTGACTAGATAACAAGCATCGTATGCTGAGTTTGCATCATTTTTGTCAGGCAAATCAGTGGTTCTTGTTTTATATGGAACGGTTACTTTGAGTATGGTGTGAGATGAAAAGATAAAAAGTAAAAGGCAATTCAAGATCTGCTCTGTCAAAATAAACAACTCCTTTCATGAGGTGTGTTATGGCAGCTATACAGTGCTAGACACGTGTTTCAGCATTATAGCCTGATCAGTAGCACGATGTGTTTCGGTTCAGCTAACCCTTTGCAGGGGCTTATTCCCTTCCAAATTACATATGAAGGAAACGACGCCGAATCATATCACCACATTACAGATGATAAAATCCTCCGACATTACAGCGACCAACAGCAATCGCTCATAGCTTTTCAATGATTTATGCCCATACATTCGACTGTTTTTATAGACCTCGCTCAAAACAATACATAATTTGCTAACATAACTTATCAAATTATATATTGTTTTGAACGAGGTCTATAAAATCATTAGAATGTAGAGGTATAAACAACTCCATTAAATACTGTTGTTTTGAGAGCCTTTTTACACCTCGCAATTGCGAAGCGTTTGTACTTCGTTCCAAACTGGTCAAATCCTTTCTGACAAGTCGTTCCATGAAGCAAGAAATAGGAAGAATAGAACACACATATATATATTATATATATAAGTAAACATGTAGATCTATTTGTGCATATACGCGTACACATAAATATATATATGTATATATATATAAGCAACATTTTTAGTAGAATAATCAATGTTTACTTTACTTTCCCAGGCAGAGCTAACGAAAAAATACTGTTACATCCTGCCATGTATAATTTTCTACATTTCAAAAACCTTCCATCCACCTTTGATAGTAGACGGTTAGTTGCGCTTTCCTTGCACTTTCGATACGTTGCGTAACAGCGCATGTGCGTAATTGCTGTTTTCATGTGAATAAATAATGAATATATGTCATGTTACTGTTATTCGCCTTAGCTCTAACTTTAGTTTGAGTCAGCTCCAAATTCGCGCTCATCATGAAGTGAATTTAAGGAATCAGCCCTTCAGCTTGCTTTCCGCGTTGTTCAAATATTGTTTACTGTTTACGTGTACACCAACTATCTATTCGTATATTATATTGTTAATCGTAATGATAGATGATTACAATTTTGAATCGAGAAGTTCTAATTGCAAGTTCCCACGGAAAGTCTCCGGTGGTAATCTCGCAAAGACTCTCAGTTTAATCCGAGGTAAGGTCTCTGACAACTTTCTGTTGCACTGCAAATACCGGATTCAGATAACTACAGTCTCGTCGTGCTGCAAAATGAAAAGTTTCTGCACTTCAATAATCCAAATGTGAAAGAATGACTTTCATCACGAGATCGTTTATTTTCGCCGAAACTCTAATTCCAAGCGGGTCATATGCACTTACATTGCCATAAATCACTTAACTACGCTCTTATGCCAAACCATAATATTAACTCAATACGAAAGTGTTTTAGAGATGAATGTTTACATTGTAGATGAAAACAATTCTAAAAGAGATCGAGATAAGCGGCCCGAAGTCGACCACAAGTGATCGTTTTGCTTCTACTGACCACGACTGTTGCCTCACGCCACACTATGAAAATCCTACTCAGTTTTGAAGTCAATCACCAAATCGATCAATATTCATGAAATCGCTTAGAATAGTGACATTCATGCATTTTGTAAACGCCTATTGTAAATGCACTGACGAAGGCATACTATTAACATGAGTGGCTCCTAGATTGTGATAGGTACAAATATCACTGTCGTGGCGATCAAAAGGATAAAAGGATGTACTCGACGTTGACCAATCCTTCAGGAATGCATCATGCATTCAACTTCATCAAAAATCGTTAGATCTGACAGGATGCGCTTCTAGTCCTTACAATAACTCACGCTGATCTATAGATGTATCGGGTGCACAGTTATCCTTTCAGGCAAGTCCACTACCAATTCATCGACCTCTGTGGAGAGGAAATGGTGAGCCTTGATCGCGGAATCGTACCAGCGACCAAATGTGTGTCTTAGAAACATGTAACACTGGCGTCACATGCGCCATGTGTATGGGCGCAGCACGGCGCTAACCAGTAGGGATTTCCGAATGGTAATCTTTCACTGGACAAAGACCGTCCACTAAACTTTCGGTAGCTATTCAAAAACTTAGATCTCGTGAATTTATAAATATATGTGTCTTACGAAAAGGAGGATTTCCGAATGGTAATCTTTCACTGGACAAAGACCGTCCACTAAACTTTCGGTAGCTATTCAAAAACTTAGATCTCGTGAATTTATAAATATATGTGTCTTACGAAAAGGACCCATCACATTACTGCGGCAATAAAAATGAAAATGTGTTTGACACGTGTTACACATCTTTTCACATTTTCGCGCGTAATCGCTAGTGTTTTTCATGAAGTAACTCTTTTCTTAGACTCTTAATAATCCTCCGATAGCTCGAATCCCGAGGAAGTAAAAAAATGCATGTTGTGGAAGAGAATTTTTTGCAGCGCTGTAGTAAAAAGAAAAGATGTGTTAGTTACTATTAGCATTTTTTTCTTAACAGGAAACGAATAAAAAAAACGAGAAATCGCGGTGAACAAGAAGTTTTCTTAGTGGTAAAGCTTGAATCTTTTTTTTAAATTTTTAAAGTTCAAATCGCTTGATAGAGTCGTAATGCCTTTTTCAAAGCACCCTTTTATAACGCTGTAGAATCCAAAGTCCACAGACCTATCTCTTTGAGGGATCCCGCCCGGTTAGTCACGAGGGCACGTGGCGCGTCGTGGTGGATAGGGGAATAAACGCGAACCAAAAGCGACCGTGTACTTCCCAGAAACGCAGGTGGATTCAGGGGAGAGCAACTCTGCTTCTGCAGCTCTTACTTGACAAAAATTCTATTTCTACGAGTCAAGTCGGACAAAAGACTGCAATCTAGCGGCTGGGAAGTACACGGGAGGCGGTTAGGAGTCGCCTCCAACAAATAAGCTCCTCCCGCTCCTCCGAGAGAGACTGGCAAGCTACTCGTGAGAACCCAGCCCCCACGTTTAGAGCCTGGCGAGCTATACGTTGGGTATCGAAATGCCAAAAGCAGCAACAAGTATGGGCCTCATTCCCCTGACCCCGAAAGAGCCCCTGGTACGGCAGCGCCAGGTAGGACGAGTACGGAGAGGCTGCTAAAATCTCAGGGCCGAACTAGGCTGCCAAGATCGAGACAGACTAAAATGACGATTTGTACCTACAACGCAAGAACCCTTGCTCACCAATCCGCTGTAGAAGATCTATTGATTCAAGCAAGAAGAATAAGGTACGACGTCATTGGCCTGGCTGAGACGAGAAGGCGCCATCCTTTTCACGCTGTTTATGACACCGGAGAAGAACTGTTCCTTGGTACATGCGATCGCAGAGGTATCGGTGGCGTTGGCGTCCTCGTCAAATCGAATTTGACCGTGAGCATTGATTCGTCTGAACAACTAACAAACCGTATCGGACGATTATGGTTGAAACGATGTGGTTCTATGTCGGCTTTGACCATCTTCGTTGCTTACGCATCAACATCAAGCTATGACGAAGACGAAGTCGAAGCGTT
Source organism: Parelaphostrongylus tenuis (assembly GCA_019055375.1). Taxonomy (NCBI): domain Eukaryota; kingdom Metazoa; phylum Nematoda; class Chromadorea; order Rhabditida; family Metastrongylidae; genus Parelaphostrongylus; species Parelaphostrongylus tenuis. The sequence continues at coordinate 13,246 of JAHQIW010003683.1, forward strand.
CTATATGGACCTCGAAAAATTCTTCAGAGAAGATCATACATTTTTCAATGTCGGAGATTTTAAAGCAAAAATGGGACCTAGAAAAACGTCTGAAGAACGTCACATAGGAACCCACCGACTAGAATGGAATGAACAGGGGGAGAGGGTATCTGAGTTTATCATGTCGACCCAAACCATCCATGGTAACTCACAATTCCAAGAGACTCTTTCTCAGCGATGGACGTGGGAGTCTCCCAATGGAGAGTACCATAACGAAATAGATCAGATCATAGCAAATCGAAGGTTTTGCCTGACCAACGTCGCTGTTGTTCCTAAGTTCTACAGGAGATCAGACCATCGCCTCCTTCGCGCAACGTTTCGATCTTCGAGGAGAGGAGAGAAAGTCGCTAAATTCAAACAACGAAGTCTCAGAACCACCACAAACTGTGATGTATTCAAATCAATAGTCGGCTCTTGGGAAGATACCTATGTCGACAACATCGACGAAGAATACGATCGACTCGTTGAATATCTTTACGTTAGCGCTATAAATTCGAGAGTCCTAAGGTCACAAAGAGACGCTTGACTCCGCAGACACTCGAGCTGGTAAGTCAACGTGGAATCGCACGAGCTGCAGGCAACCGAAACCTTACGTCCGAACTTGCAAAACGATGCAAAGAAGCGGTACAAGAAGACCTTGAAGAGAGAAGAGCAGCAGTTATAGCAGAAGCTGCAGAAGCTGAGAAGAGCGTTCGCAAAGCCCAGCGAGGCTTCGCCAACTATAAGACCAAGATGATTGCACTCCGATACCCTGACGGGACACTTACTGCTTCGAGAAGGGCTATGGAGAAAATCATCCACCAATACTACTGGGATCTCTTCGCTAGCCATGTCCTTTTACCGTCATATAAATTGAAAGAAAACGAATATGTCGCTCCACCGGTCCTTCCTTTCGCGATCCGACATGCTATATCGTCGGTGAAAGACAGAACAACACCCGGTCCAGACAGGATTAGATCAGAGCATCTGAAGAATCTGCCGCCAGTTCTCATCAACACCCTGGCTCGGCTCTTCACTCGCTACCTGTCAGAATGCAAGGTCCCTATTCAATGAAAAGCTAGCAAGACCGTATTGTTGTTCAAAAAGGGAGACCTTCACGACATAGGCAGTTATCGTCCAATCTGCTTGTTGTCCGTTGTTTATAAACTCTTTAGTCGAGTCATCCTAAACGGGATTGACAGAACACTGGACGAAGGACGGCCATGCGAACAAGCAGAGTTCCGAAAAGGATTTAGTACTATAGACCACATCCACACGACCACAAGACTCATTGAAGTTTCGCGAAAGTACAAACAACCACTCTCTCTCTCACTTTTATCGATCTGAAGAAAGCCTTTGATTCGGTGGAAACAGAAGCGGTCATAGAGGCTCTGGATAACCAGTGCGTCCCTACTCGATACATAATGTTCCTTCGTGAGCTTTATGAAGATTTTACGACCGAAATATCTTCATTCTACAACAATATCACTATTGACGTAAGAAGAGGGGTTCGACAAGGCGATACAATTTCGCCAAAACCTTTTCACTGCCACCCTACAAAATGTCATGCGGAAATTAGAATGGGACGAAATGGGAGTGAAAATTTACGGTCGGCAATCAAACCATCTTCGCTTTGCTGACGATATCGTTCTCATAACACCAAACATCAGTCAAGCGGAACGAATGTTGACCAATTTCGATAGCGCCTGTGGAAAGATTGGTCTTCAACTGAATCTAACGAAAACAATGTTCATGATGAACGAATGGGTTTCTAATGCCCTATTCACGCTCAACGGAAGGACAATCTTCGAATGCTCCAGTTACGTTTATCTAGGTCGTGGAATCAACATGATGAACGACCTAGCTCCAGAGTTAAGCAGGAGGAAACGAGCGGCTTGGGGAACGTTTAAGAGCATCGAAGGTGTTGCGAAGAGGACAAAGAACATCCGGCTCCGTGCCCACCATTTCGACACGACAATTATCCCTGCCCTAACGTATGCAGCAGAAACCTGGTCGCTATGTAAGCAGAATGAAAGATCACTTGGATTTATCGAACGCGCAGTCGAAAGGTCGATGCTAGGAGTATCCCGTATTTCGCAAATAAGAGAAAGGATCCGAAGTTCCGACCTAAGTCAACGAACGAAAATCAGAGACGCCGTTCTACACGCCAGGATATCGAAAATAAGGTAAGGCGGACACGTGATGCGCTTCAACGACAACCGATGGACGAGGGCCGTTACTGACTGGATTCCTCGGGACGTCAAGCGCTCTAAAGGAAGACCACTGACCCCTCGGTCCGATTTCTTCACGAAAACGATGAAAGAATGATATGATGCTCAGCGAATCCCTACAGCGAGGAGGACCCACTGGGCTACTCTTGCGCGTGATAGGGAAAAAATGGAAGAGTTGCTGGTACCCGCTCGAATCACTCGACGATGAACGGGACGACAGGTGATAGAGGTGAAAATCCAAAGTAAGATTGTGTTTTATACGACCACGCGTTTTTTTCTTGTCACGCTCATATCTCGCTGGACAAACTCCTTCTTTAGAGCCACTACTGCATCGATAGCACAAATTTCGAGAACTCAAGGCTGTGTTTGTTTTTTAGAAAAGCTCTTTTGTTACCGCTGTAAGATGAGGAAAAAATTAGCGTTTTACACATTGCGAGCAGAGCCCATTCTTAAAACCATTAGTAATCATTCGATAGCGTAAGATTCAAAGATTTTAACGCTATGCTTACTTCCTGGAAAAATCGTCTCTCTTCAATGTAGCTGGAAAAATAAGATTAATTCACAACGGGATCATGCGTTCATTGACCAGTTCACGAACCGCGGGGTGAGACGACAAGGTGCGCTGGCGCAAAGATCTTTCGAATTTCTGACGTGAAAGTGCGAGGTCTGTTAGTCAAGTAAAAACTGCTTCTCCACTTTGAGAGAAACTTTGGATTAAACGTCGACTTTTGATACTGGAAGATTTTCTTTGGAAGTTCATGTGCTTTTCGTGCTTCCACCGAAGTAACAGTTGAAGTACACAGCCGGTGTGAGACATAATTTTAATCTGAGTTTCACAGCATTATAAAAGGTTTTTTCAGAAAACCGGCTACATATGGCTCTAGCCAGAAATTTGAGCATTCGAATGATTACTAACATTCTTGTGAAATGTCCTTTTCCAGTGAATGGGTCAACTATTTCTTTTTCTCGAATAACGCAGAAGAACTACCATTTGATAACGTAAGTTTCGACGATTCCAAAGCAGTGTTTATAGTCTGGAAAAGCCGTTTCACTGCAGTCTAACAGGGAAAAGTATACTGAGCCTCAAACGTGCCGTGTATTGCTTACAAGCTAAGTGTTTTACTGGCTGTGGACCGATAGCTACATCGATGGACCGCTTTGGTGATATCCACATGTGTAGTGCAATGTTACTATCAAATTTCTAATTTTCCTTACTTTGACGAAAAATACAGGTAGAATGTATGAATCGGATACTCGAAGATTTCCTCCATGCATTCGTATGCTTCTGCTGCTTGAACCAGAACTGCTTAGTTTGCTTGGGCTTAGATTCAGGTTTAGACTTAGTAGCGAATTTATTTGGCGATGTAAAACGAAAATAAAAATCTGGAATCTGGAGCGATAGAACAGTTTCTTTTACAATTCCGATACAAGAAACTTATTAGGTGTACAAATATGGTTCAGTCGTTTTTCACAGTTCATGTATTCAATCAATACAAAGAAGTTATTATACTAAAGTTTATCTGAATTTAATTTTTATTATCAACGATGACCTTGCCAATTTTTTTCGACTACAAAAGTCCTCATCTTCTATGCTATAGAAGAACCATCATGCAAAGTCTGTTGTGCGTGAAAAATACATAAACAAATGGCGTTCACTGCACTTTTAAGCAGAAGAGAAGAACTTGCATATCTTTACTTTTGCTATCATTGCAATTCCTGATTTTCTTCTTTGAGCCAAGCAAAAAGTGTTACATTAGTCTCTAACTGATAATTGCCGTTTCGGCAGATCGCCTTCTTCATAGCCTCGAAAGGTAAAATTGTCTGCAATCCAATAATAGTCAAACACCTTCACCACTCTTTTAGAAAAAAATCACCAGTACTAAATTTCAATAGCATCAAGCACAAAATCAACTCTCAACATACTCACCGCCTTTTAAATATTGTTCCACCAAATGATTCAAATGGAGATTACTGCAGTGCGATCCTACAGGGTCGTAATGTAACCTTTTTATCAAAACAAAAGTCTTATATGCTCACTCAAATCACTAGTAACAACAAGGCATTCCTTTTTGGAATTTACAGTCGATTTGGTGGTATTAATCCAAAGTGCCTCAAGAATTTTTTGGGCCGATGTTTGCTGTTCTTGCGCAGGGATGGTGACTTCGATCTCAAAATCAACTCTGTCTTGTGTTTGTCCTCTATGCGTCTCTAGCGAGGTGTTCCGCTTATTAAGACCCTTGTCGGCCAGGTGTTCTTCTATGCGGGCATAGAGCTGCCTAAACGTTTCTCCATTATATTTATCGCTACACGCTTTGCAAGAGATTAGGTAAGCTGCATCTACCCTCATACTATCATCACTCTGCCGTTAGGACATAATTTACAATTTTTCACTACGCAGAGACGGTCATATAAGCGGTTGACTAATTGGCGTCTTAGAGTGTTCGGTGGTATTTATATAATAGCCACGGATTGCTCTAAACCCACTCTTTTCAAACAGCGTTTTATAGCTGTACTAATCTCATTTGAAAAGACGGGAGGATGAGCGAAACTTTCCTTTCATTCGAGTTTTTGTTCCGAAGGCGTACTCTTTTCTCCAACTTAAGCCGAGGGTTACAAATTCGTATCCATTAGAAGTGGCTCTTTTCTGAGCCAGTTTCACGGATTCTACTTTCTGCTCCTCCCCGGTACATACATTGGCTGCTGTTCGAAACATTTTTTTTACCATCGCCTTTTCGTATGTGAGGGATGAGGAGAGAGATAATATTCTTATTACATGGCTTTCGGTGCCACTTTGTTATGTAGGTGTTTTCGGTTAAGTTTATTTGCACTTTCGAGAAAAAGAGTCAATCATCTTGTGGTATCTCACGGATAAATTTTATATACTCTGACTGTTCATTCATCAATCTAAAGCAATTATCTAGCTCCTCTTGGGTGGAATAGTGAACGAAACAATCATCTATATACGCACACTAGAGTAGTGGCCGGAGATCCATCAAGGGTGCTTCTGCTTTCGACGTAAAGGTAATCGCCAGGCTAAGTGACAGTCGCTCCCCCACTGCCAGCCCTCTCATTTGAGCTTAATATTTCCCGGACTATCTGAAGACTGACTGTCAGGCACTCTTTTAATAGGACCATGAACTGCTAAATCGACAAGCCATACATGTTTACAGCTCCCTGGTGTTGTATCAGAAGCTCATGAGTGACTTGCAATCCGGAGTCAATCGACACTTGGTATATAGAACAGTGACGTCGAATAACTCCATTACGTACGCGTTATTCGGGTTCGCATTACGTAGATGATCAGGAACATCTGAGTGTTCGTCAGATGGGTTGGAATGTGTCCTAGCACCTAGGATGTTATTGAAGTAACAAACCATGCTATCCTATCCATCGGTCCGCCTACATAGCTGATGATAGGCCTAACTTTAAATATAGATGGATCGTTAGGCATTAGATCATCAGTGGATACGAGCTTATGTGTTTTTATAAGTAAATATAGACAGGACACGCTGGTGATTGGATTTTCAATTGAGCAATGATAGATGGTCTTGAGCCTGCCGCGTTTGCCGTGTGGACCCACTTGTTGTCTAATTTGCGGTTTTTCGTTTTGAATTTTTTTATAGAAGATGATCGGTAAAGCAAAGCATCTTCGAGATGCTATCAGTGTAACAAAAAATAATTAATCGGTGAAGTTATATTCCTACACTTAGTAGAAGCCTGTGCGAGACGGAGAAAAAATTTCCAAATGAATAAAAAATTTGCACGATAATGCGCGACGTTGTGCAACATATCTTTGACTTTCCTACGGCGCTGTAAACAAGGTTTCTCGTAAACCAAGTTCATTTTTCAACTCTCCAAGATGTACGCATTTAATGGCTAGCAGGAGGTTAGGGAAAAGCTCTGTTGACCAATATATAAGCGCGATAATATTATTATAAAGCACGCGGCGCTTGGAAAAGATTATACCACGCATTCATCCTCAAACTGTGATTTCGTCTGCCTTGATTGAAAGATATGTGGCCTTTACAATGACTCGCGGAGGCCTTCCACTAAAGCGAGTCAGTGCTGCTGCGTATCCTCTCAGACAAGTCTGAGACTCGTTTGATACCAATTTATTGAATCCGGTGATATGGATAACCTGGTGAGCCATAGCGCGTGATCGACACATTCACCTCGTGTGCAACGAAGAGCACCTCTAACCAATGCGCCACATGTGCATCACCTGTATCACCTGTCGTCCCGTTGATCGTCGAGTGACTCGAGCGGGTACCAGCAACTCTTCCATTTTTCCCTATCGCGTGCAAGAGTAGCCCAGTGGGTCCTCCTTGCTTTAGGAATTCGCTGAGCATCATATCTTTCTTCCATCGCTTTCGTGAAGAAATCGGACCAACGGGTCAGTGGTCTTCCTTTAGAGCGCTTGACGTCCCGAGGAATCCAGTCGGTAACGGCTCTCGTTCATCGGTTGTCGTTGAAGCGCATCACGTGTCCGGCCCACCTTATTTTCGATATCCTGGCGTGTAGAACGGCGTCTCTGATTTTCGATCGTTGACGTAGGTCGGAAGTTCGGATCCTTTGTCTCATTTGCGAAATACGAGATACTCCTAGCATCGACCTTTCGACTGCGCGTTCGATAACGGCAAGTGATCTTTCATCCTGCTTACGTAGCGACCAGGTTTCTGCTGCATACGTCAGGGCAGGGATAATTGTCGAGTCGAAAAGGTGGGCACGGAGTTGGATGTTCTTTGTTCTCTTCACTACATCTTCGATGCTCTTAAACGTCCCCAAGCCGCTCGTTTCCTCCTGCTCAACTCTGGGGCTAGGTCGTTCATCATGTTGATATCACGACCTAGATAGATGTAACTGGAGCATTCGGAGATTGTCGTTCCGTTGAGCGTGAATGGAACATTAGAAACCCATCCGTTCCTCATGAACATTGTTTTCGTTAGATTCAGTTGAAGACCGATCTTTCCACAGGCGTTGTCGAAATCAGTCAACATTCGTTCCGCTTGGCTGATGTTTGGTGTTATGAGAACGATATCGTCAGCAAAGCGAAGATGGTTTAATTGTCGACCGTAAATTTTCACTCCCATTTCGTCCCATTCTAAAGTTCGCATGACGTTTTGTAAGGTAGCAGTGAATAGTTTTGGCGATATTGTATCGCCTTGTCGAACCCCTCTTCTTACGTCAATGGTGATATTGTTGTAGAACGGAGATATTCTGGTCGTGAAATCTTTATAAAGCTCACGAAGGATCGTTATGTACCGAGTAGGGACGCCCTGGTTATCCAGAGCCTCTATAACCGCTTCTGTTTCCACTAAATCAAAGGCTTTCTTCAGATCGATAAAAGTGAGACAGAGTGGTTGTTTGTACTCTCGCGAAAGTTCAATGAGTCTTGTGACCGTGTGGATGTGGTCCATGGTACTAAATCCTTTTCTGAACCCTGCTTGTTCGCATGGCTGTCCTTCGTCAAGTGTTCTGTCAATCCTGTTCAGGATGACTCGAGTAAAGAGTTTATAGACAACGGACAGCAAGCAGATTGGGCGATAATTGCCTACGTCGTGAAAGTCTCCTTTTTTGAACAACAATACGGTCTTGTTGGTTTTCCATTGAATAGGGACCTTGCATTCTGACAGGTAGCGAGTGAAGAGCCGAGCCAGGGTGTTGATGAGAACTGGCGGCAGGTTCTTCAGGTGTTCTGGTCTAATCCTGTCTGGACCGGGTGTTGTTCTGTCTTTCACCGACGATATAGCATGTCGGATTTCGGAAGGAAGGACCGGTGGAACGACATATTCGTCCACTTTCAATTTATATGACGGTAAGAGAACATGGCTAGCGAAGAGATCCGAGTAGTACTGGTGGATGATTTTCTCCATAGCCCTTCTGGAAGCTGTAAGTCCCGTCAGGGTATCGGAGTGCAATCATCTTGGTCTTATAGTTGGCGAAGCCTCGCTGGGCTTTACGAATGCTCTTCCCAGCTTCTGCAGCTTCTGCCATAACTGCTGCTCTTCTCACTTTAAGGTCTTCCTTTATCGCTTCTCTACATCGTTTCGCATGTTCGGACGTAAGGTTTCGGTTGCCTGCGGCTCGTGCGATTCCACGTTGACGTATCAGCTCGAGTGTCTGCGGAGACAAGCGCCTCTTCGTTACCTTAGGACTTTCGGCTTTTTTAGCGCCAACGTGAAGATATTCAACGAGTCGATCGTATTCTTCGTCGATGTTGTCGACAATGGTATCTTCCCAAGAGCCGACTAATGATTTAAATACATCCCAGTTTATAGTAGTTCTGGGACTTCGTTGTTTGAATTTAGCGGCTTTCTCTCCTCTCCTCGAAAATCGGAACGTTGCGCGAAGGAGGCGATGGTCTGATCCCGTGTAGAACTTGGGAACAACAGCGACGTCGGTCAGGCAGAACCTTCGATTTACTATGATGTGATCTATTTCGTTATGGTACTCTCCATTGGGAGACTCCCACGTCCATCGCTGAGAGAGAGGCTTTTGGAATTGCGAGTTACCATGGATGGTTTGGGTCGTCATGATAAACTCGGATAGCCTCTCACCCTGTTCATTCCATTCTTGTCCGTGGGTCCCTATGTGACGTTCTTCAGACGTTCTTCTAGGTCCAATTTTTGCGTTAAAATCTCCGACAATGACCTTGAAGAATGTATGATCTTCTCTGAAGAATTTTTCGAGGTCCATATAGAACGCTTCGACTTCGTCTTCGTCATAGCTTGATGTTGGTGCGTAAACAACGAAGATGGTCAAAGCCGGCATAGAACCACATCGTTTCAACCGTAATCGTCCGATGCGGGTTGTTAGTTGTTCGAACGAATCAATGTTCACGGTCAAATTCGATTTGACGAGGACGCCAACGGCTCATAACATGCTTGCTTTTAAAGAAAATTTTTTTAACGAGATGTAGCAATAAGAACCAATTGTGTTACACGTCTGAGTATTTTGCGCTAGACACTGCTTTTCTCTTAGGCTTTCATAACCATCCGATAGCGCAACTCTTAGCAATTCCAAGGATTTGTTTAGTTTTTAAGAATGACTTTTTAGTACGTAGTTACATCTAGAAGAATGTTGAGTTTTACACTCGTCGAGCACCGAACACCACATGTAAGTTGCACGATCGGCACAGCGACTAGTCTGAAACACAACATTCTTTCAGCTGTACAGTGCATTAAAACGTCCTTTTTAAAAACCAGTCTTATCATTAAAATCGTTGACAGTGGTGTTTTCGAATGTTTAATGAAAGTCTGAGTGAAAACCTCTGTTCAGATAGACATGCTTGAGTGTGAAAGAAAATTTGGTACCTATATTTTAGACTGTGAAATATTTTGCTTCAAGCCGATCTCATTCGCTGGACAGAAATTTTTATAGGAGTGTTAGTAATAGTTCGGAAGCATAAATCGTTAGCTACAACTGTGCACCACTGGTTTTTCAAAACACCTTTTATATTGCTGTAGCATTCAGAATATTATTTTGTTCTTCACTCGCTTCCGTCTTCGTTTTTATCTCGAGTATAAGTCGCTGGAAGCACGAAAAACATATCAGCGTGTAGGGAATTTTACGTAGTATTAGAATCTATATTTCAATCGATGTGGTGAGAAAAATTTCAATACAATAACCTTAGTTACCGCAGTTTTTACGAATATTGTGGTAGATCGCCATCGAATTAGGCGATAGATCAGGCGATCATCTTGTCAATAAGTTGTTGCTGTGGCTTCCCTTCACATTTTACTTAGCTACGAATCTTTCCGGCGACTATATTTGCCGCCCTACCAGCGGAGCGGAGGAGGGGACGGATAGCTAAGTGCTATTGACAATTCCCACTATCTAAATTTGTTACGCATAAAATTTTCTTCCAGAATCAACTCAACGGAATTCTTTGGTCCTAACGAGCCATTCTCCATGTTGAAGCCTTCATCTTCTCTCCTGAGGGAACCTTCTACTTTCTGCTGGTGTTGCTGGCTGTGCCTCCATCCTTCGCTCTCGTGCACGCTGTCTTTGTAGTGGTGAAGTAAATGAATTCATCGCTATAATTTTTTTTTATCACTTCGCTGGCAATTTTACTATGCTAAACGTCACTAAGAGCGCATGTGGCGCACTAGCTAGAAGTGCCCTGCGTCGCGCACGAGGTCAATGGTTGAACCTCACACTCATGGCTCACCAAGCGATCCATTCCTCCGTATTTGGGAAACTGATACCAGACACGTCTCAGAATTGTCTGAGAGGATACGCAGCACTGACTCGGTACAGCAGGAGACCACCGCGAGTCATTGTAAAAGCCAGATATGCATTCAAATACCTCAAACGATGTTATTATTCGAAGACGACTGCATGGCGCATCCCTCAAGGATTGATCAACGTCGGGAGCTTCATACTTTTTTTTCGTTTGAACGGCACTGTTCTTGAATAACCTCTTCGTTTTGATGTCGGTGTCAAAATGTTTCGTAATCTTTTTCCATTGTTGCCTGTATACAATTTCATTTCATAGTACTTGGTGATTAGGTGATTCAAGAGCTTTCTCTGCGTATATAATACTCACCTCGATAGCCCTTCCACGACTTTCGCTTCTCATTAACTCTTCTTGGAAGCTCTTTCCTGGCTTTAATCGGTCTAAAGGGAAATGACTGTATCATTATATTGCGTGTTTGTTTGAATGCACTCAATGAATTTTTGTTGATAAAAAAATGCGTAAGTCTATGACTTCAATCATTGGCAATTTTCATGAAAATATACTTTTTCGAGTAGCAAACTTTGCAGTTAGGCTGCTGGTACACTCTTCGATATCTTCATTTATGTTGCATCGAGCTTCCTCCACTTGACGCTTAGACTGTTTCGACATGCTCCATGAATTTTTTTCCAATCTCTCCTAACTTAAGTGTAAAATGCTCTATCGTAATGAATGAAGAGAGCAATGAAGTTTTTTGTTTTGTCAACAATATGTATCAAATCATGTGACAGGCCTGATATGAAGGGCATAAAGGAGTTTTCTCAGCTCCCATAAATACTAAATTGAAAAGAGTCAAAAGTGATTCTAGAAAATGTATCGGCACTGTTTCAAGCAGCATGTTTATCTAGCGATATCTCTGTCGTTTGTCTCTCATTTATTGAAGCGTTCTGTTGACTATAGTTCACTGTAATGGGTTGTCCCATGATTTCTTTCGCATTTTGACACTTTTATAACCCATCGTTTATTGGAAGAAATTATGTAATCAGCGATATAACAGCCATCATGATCAATGATATGCAACCACTTGCTAGACAAAGATTGGCTGTTTACTTCTTAGAAAGAGCAATGCGGGCGATCAAACTAGTCCGTGAGGTTACTTTGGAGCTGATTGTAGCCATTAGCTCATGCGATGGAGCAATATCAGGGCTGTACGGTGGATTAGTACCCCAGTCCAGCCCAGTTTCGTGAAAATGAGGCGTCGTTTTTGCAATGTTCTGGAATGGGACGTCTACTATCACTCTGCAGAAGGTAGACACTGAATCGTTTTGGATGTTTTTCTTGCATTCTGTGGCCAAATTTCGGAGTTGTTTCCCACAGACATCGGTATTGATTATCTGCTTGTTAGAACAGTTCTTAAAATAGCATGCATTGTCAACTCCAGAAATCAAGTGCACCATCTAAAGGCCATGGAACTTGGGCTAAAATAATGCGGCCGATTTGATTGTTGATATCTTGGTACCTTGGTAGCATCACAGTATTTTATCCTTTACATAAACCTACTAGAACATATTGCAGAAGAAATCAACAGAAAAATGAACAGAAAAGTCGAATGAAACAAAAACGTGATAGAAAAATGGAAAATCCAATATTTTGAAAGCAAACTCATTGTCCACGGATTTCCCCTGCCTTAGTGTGTCCTACTTGTCACGTTTTGCCGAAATAATCTGCTTAACCTTACTCTGTCTATACTCAAACTTCAAGAATTTCTTATTTCACTGCTCCTTTTTCTATTTTATTTGATCTGTCATCGCAGTGTTTCTATCACTGAGCGGGTCCCAGTACTTCTAACATTCAAATCGTTTTTCGTCTTCTTTTTGAACGGCGTGGAATACTGGCTCAGCTAGTCTCTATGCAATCTCCAGGATCCGGAAAGAAGTGGGGGGGGGGAGGGGAGGGGAGGTGCAGCTTGATTCCACGCGCGCTGAGACCAGCGTCACAACCACTAAGCCACGGCGCCCCCTCTGCTTCTTTAGCAGTGAGAGAAACAGATTTCGACCTCTTAATTTTCATCAACCTTCAAGGATGCACCATACGCTCATTTTTACCCAGAATCGTATTATGAGATGACTGAATGCGCATCTGATCTTTTCAATAACTGCCGATTGCTTAACGATGTATCGAGCCGGTGCTACTATCCTCCCAGACAAATCTGGTCTCAATTGACCGATCCAGGGGAAGTAGAAAGCTTTCTGAGCTTTGTACGCAGAATCAAAGTGACATGAATTACATATTCAATAATTTAGAGTCATATCGTAAAATTTTGAAGCTCGGAGATGGTGAGCTTGCCTCTTACCTTTTCCGCTCACGCGTGTTGATTAACATAACACAAATAACAAAAAATGGCACCAAAGCATGTTCAAAAAGCTCTTAGATAAAAACTCTTGTTGATTATATTTTTTAATAACCGTGAGCGAAATTGGGTCTAGTGACACTTTGTGCTCACCGGACCAAACCGCTAACGCTTGATGGCTGACAGATCAGTATCTCGCATCGCAGAAAGAGTGATGACAGACCAAGCTCATCAGTGCAGTGCTGAACGGTATGGGTGGAGAGACCGAAACACAGGTTTAACACCCGACCAAGGTTCAAAGCTTTTCATATTACCTGCACCACCCGTCCCCCTGTTGATCGTCGAGTGAATCCAGCGGCGCCTGCAACACTTGCATTTCTCCCTTGGGTGCAAGAATAGTCCAGTGGCTCTGCTTCGCTTCAGAAATTTCTTAAGCATCATACCTTTTTATAGGCTTCTTAAAGAAACCTTATTGATGGGTTAGTGGTCTTCCTGTGGGGCGCTTGACATTCCGAGAAATCCGGTCGATAGCGGCTCTCGTCCATTGATTGTCGTTGAAGCGCATCAGTGTCCCGCTCACCCTACTTTCGATAGCCTGGCATGTAGAAAGGCATCCCCGACATTCGATTGGTCACGCAGGTGGGAACTTCGATCCTTTCTGTCATCTGCAAGATGCGGAATACTCCTAGCATCGATCTTTCAACTACGCGTTCAATAACGCCGTGTTCTTTCATCCTGCTATGTAGCGACCAGATTTCTAAGTGTATACGTTAGGGCAGGGATAACCATTCACTCAATTAAGTATAAACAGAGTTGGATGTTCTTTGTCTTTTTGACTATCTCTTCTTCATTGACTACGTCCTCAATGCCCTTATACGCCCCCCAAGCCGCTCATTTCCTCCTGCGCAATTTTGAAGCTAGGCCATTTATCACGGTAATTTCACGATCTAGACAAACGCAACTGGAGCATTCGAAAATGTTCGTCTCGTTGAGCATAAATGGGGGTATTCACAACCCATCCGTTCCTCGTAAACATCTTTTGTTGAATTTAGTCGGAGAACATTCTTTGCACAGACGTTGTCAAAATCACTTGACATGCAATCCACCTGAATGATGTTTGTTGTTATAAAGACGATATCATCAGCAAAGTGAAAATGACCTGATTGTCGACCGCCAGCTTTCACTTTCATATAATCCCATTCTAATGCTCGCATGACGTTTTGGAGAGCGGCAATGAATAATCTGCGCGAGACTGTGTATCGCCTTGCAGAACCCCTCTCCTTATATCGACAGCAATATGGTTATAGAATGACGTTATTTTTTTTGAGATCCTTCTATAGCTTACGATGGATCGCTGTGCTCCGAGTAGGGGCGCTCTGATTGTCCACAGCCTCTATGACTGTTTCTGTTTCAACAGATACAAAGGCTTGCTTTGAATAGGTGAACCTGAGACAGAGCGGTCTCTTGTACTCTCGTAAAGTTCAAAGAGTCTTGTGATCGTTTGATATTGTATATCACTCAACATTACTGCATATGTAACTTTGTCATCTTTCTATTATTTTCAATTTTCCGATTCATACTCACTTATCAGCAGCTGAATAGGTGGAAAAGTGTTTCTGATAACTAAATAGTGCGTCCATTCTAGAACTTTCCACTCTTGAAGGTTTCTGGAGGAGTGTTGTTCGCCACGGGATTAAACAGCATGAAAATTCACACTTAGTTACTAATAAACGATTTGTGTGCATAAGTTTTCCGCTGAAAGTCGATATGATTCGTGGTTCAAAGTTACTAAAAATATACTTCGTAGGTGAAGCACTACCACGCACACATAGTTCAAGGGAAGAAACATTCTAAAGTTTCATTCTGTTGATTTTTCCTCCACTGACTGGATGCTTTCTCAATTAGTACATTCTCATCAGTGCACGAAAATGTAGAAAGAGTGAGATCTTATGACCCAGTAATGTAAATTATTTGGTGTACTGACTTGGTTTTTTTTCGGTTATCCGGGAATAAATGAATAATCGGCCTCACTCGCTGGACATCAACATTTTATAGAACTGTTGGCAATCATTCAAGAGCCTCAATCTCTGGCTACTTTTCTACATGGCGAATTCTTGAAAAAGTCTTTCCATAGTCTGTAGCATCGAAATAAATTGCGTTCACATGCATTACTCTATAGTTTTTTATCTCTTTTATATTTCGTTGAATGAAATTTCTTTCTTAACCTGCTACTACCTTTCGATAGGAGAATTCTCTATGAATACAAAAATTTGCTTGCTTTTTGAAGAAGGTTTTTTGCTAGCGCTGTAGAAGGAAGAAAATACTTGTGATTTACACTTTGCTGGACAATACTTCCATTTATCCCTATGGCGTGCAAGAGTAGCCCCGTGATTCCTTCTCGCTTCAGGTATCGTTGATCACCATATCTTTCTTCTAAGATTTTTATGAAGAAACCACACGCTAGTGAAAAGATCACCTGCATTGCAGTGACAGTCTGTTGCTCGATGGTTGATGAAACAAATATAGCAGTACCTTTTCACAGGGCCGTTTTTCAAAACACCGCTCAGAATTCAATATATACCTTTGCCGGTACCCTAATATGTAGTGGTTTGGTTGAACAGAAAGGCGTGTGCTATTGATGAGGAGTGACATGAAAGCCGAAAGGTACCTCATTAGTTGAAGTGTCATAAGACTGCCTCAAAAGAAAAAAGCAGTTGAATAGAAAGGTATTTTATCATTCATTGCATCACGACTCGGTATCACAGTTACCACACTTAATGAATCAAAGGAAGGAAGCTCACATTAGAATGACCTTCTATGCGGCTCAAAATCTTATAACCGTTGCAGCAACAAAGTCTTCCAAAATTTTGTTGTAGCAAAGAGACATTTTCTTCTCAATAAACAAAAAATAGTGCAGTGTGCGTTCCGTTCAGAAAACAGATCATCGCTCCAAAATCAAACACATATCTCCTTCAGTACCTGAAACTGAAAGATCATCCGTTTCAGTAGATTATCGAAGATTTCTGAGAGCAGATCTTGAGGCACAAAGGGATTCTGAAAGTCACATGAGAGGTTCAAACTGCGCATATACACCTCATTTAAATTTGTGTGACACATCAAGATCAAGGTCTGAAGTCAACGCTAAACACTGCACGATTGATTTTTCCTCATAAGTCGAATAACAAAAAAAGCGGAAGCACTTCCATTAGCTGTCGATGAAAGGCGTCCTGTAAAAAGTGGATTGGTTTTGTGTATTAACATTTTCAGTAACTAAATTAATGAAATCACAGACTAATGTTAGTATAGCAAACGAAAAAACAAAATAATATGGCTGGAAATACATCGAAACTCATTACTGAGTCACGAAATAGAATCATTATCATTATGGCGCTAATAATTGTTCTAGAAGCTTCCAATGGAATTGCATCCATGCTAGTGGGACTGATGCAAATTTATTTCGTCACAAGCGCCGAATAACAGAGGCCATAGCACTGATTTATTGTGTATCATTTGACACCAGCATACAAGTCCTCATATCATGATCTCAAGCAAAATACGCTTGGCAAATTTTGAAACACAAGTACTCACTGATTCGAAGAGCTGTGATCAGCTATTTAGGTTATCGTAACTGAAACACTACGTTAACGTTTACAATTAGTCGACTTCTGTGGCACTCGATTTTAATCCAATTTTAATTTAGTCTTCATGAGTACAAGTTCAAAGCTTACTGCGAGTTTTTGAGACACTTCTTATTCTTACACAGAGATACTCTGAACTCAGCCACATCAACAGTTGACACTCCTTGGCAGTGAATGAAAAAAATCTGGGAGGTACCAACAGAATTCAGCACATTGGTGGGGTAAATACGAAGCACACAATGTGATCTCTGAGCTTGTTGTAAATCTCATCTCTTCACACTGATGACTCCTGTGGTCTTTCAAACAGCGCACGATATCTAGGTAATCCTTTAGTTAATTTTTGCCCATAAAAAGTGAGTATTTTTCTCATAGAATCACACGTTACGACAGAGAGCATGCTCAGATTTCTGACGAATTGAGAGAAAAAGTTTATCTTGATTGTATAATGGAAGAACTCTCCGTTATCTGTAGGGAAAACTTGATAGGATGCCTTTTGATGGAAAGACTTCCTATCAGACCGTCAATAGATGTTTGAAAGCTTAAAGCAAACAATAATCTACTTCTCTTTTGAAACTGCTTTTTTACAGCGCTGTAGCATTTAAAATAACATTATATTTAACACGTCGCGCATCATTGTGAGAATTTTTGTTATTTATTTGGAAGCATTTTCGTCGCTTCTATCCTGTTAAGATTTTAGAAGAAACTTGCTCTATAGCTATAGTGCTTGAGCTTTTTATTTTCACTTCACATTGGAAAAAACTGCCACTATGGCTAAGTCTAAGCTTTAAGGAGCCTATGTACAGGCACGAAAAGCATATAAGCGAGTAGAAAAAGCTTTTCAGCATTAGAGTCTTCCCTTTTTTCAAGATATTTTGTCAAAAAGAACAAAAAATTATTTCCGACGTCCGCCCTTAGTTCCCGCGCTAATGCAAGACGTCTTTCGCAGCGGTTTTTAGAGTTTAAGTAGTTGTCTGATATCTTTAATCGGAAATGTAATTTCCTTTTTGTTGCTTCTAAAGGCAAAAAATTGTGATCGTGATTTATACATTTCTCGTCAAACAAGGTATCCTCTTTAGACTTCTAAGAACCATTCGAATCTTCAATCTTGAGAATTACAGTATTGTATTTGTTTTTCAATAACGACCTTTCCATGCGATGTGACAGACAAGAGAAGAATGAATTTCGCAGACCTGAATCAATTTCGTCACCTGCTCCTTCTTCGATCTCTTCGGAAGAAAGAGGCTTCTGCATTTATCTTAATTGTTAACATTTATCTAATTGCTCAAATTTTAAAATTCTGAGTACCTCGTTATTCAATGATCGCTTTACTGTGTTTTCAGAGCAAAAATAAAATTATATCTCTCAGTTGAACATTTCTAGTTAAAGAAAGCTTTTTCTTTAGACTTAAAGTGGGGCAGATAACGAAAATGTGCCAAAAAGAATGCTAAATTTGATATTAAAGATTGCCTTCCACATGTGAATCGCTTATGTGTGGTCTACCGAATGCAACTGTTGACCAGCTGCATCACATACTCTAGCCCACGTGTATTTCCCACTGCAATTCAGCAAAGCGGTATTCTCAGGGAAATGAACGTAGTTTCAAAATCGCCAAAACTTGCACTATCGAAGATTACTAATAGACAAAAGTAGGAGCTTTTCCGCTTGAGATAAAAGCGCGATAACGCGCGAAGCATTATCTTATTTCAGCTGCTACATCTCTGTGAAAAGACTTTAATGAAAATGTATACTTGTGAATTTTGGAGATTTAAATTTCTGAATGATAACTAGTAGCCAAGTGAAAATCTCTATTTGCCAAAGATTTCTCTTAAAAAAAATCCTGCACGATAACGGAAATAATCCTTTAGTGCAAAAACTGCCGAAACGTGGAAGCTCTCAACTGATTTATCTGCACTATATATACAAAAAATAAATCCCGGCAGCAAATTGGATATAATAATCAAGGCATAAAATGATATATTGGGGCCTTCTTTTAGCAGCAAAATGACATCTGAGCGAAACTAAGAGCAGAAAGGTTACCAAAACTTGTATTGGCGTATAAAAACAACTCACATAGTCAATGCAAATTAATGGATAGCCCACTTAGAGGAAGTTTGTTGCGTGAAGACATGCTGAGTAGAGTGACTGTCGGCTGGTGACTTAAAAGCTCAATGTGATAATTTGTTTAGTCACTTTGATTAGTCAGACGGGGTATCAACAACTTCATAAAATTTTACAGTTTGCAACAAGATCAATCAGTTATAAGATCAATGTAAAAGCTGAGAAAATTTTTCTTTGCATTGCGAAGCAAATATTTTATATTCACGTCCTCTGCTGCAAAACCAAACGTAATGGATTCCACCACTGCATTTTTCAAGAAACGGCTTCTCCCCATTATCATATAGCAATGCTGTAATAATGGCGTTTTCTCGACTAAGCCAATATGATAACTTCTGCATATCTTACTGTCTACAATATCATTTATCCATAGAAGTCTCTCATGCATGTGAGCGTGCATCATAAATTCGCCTTGTTCGTTGGTGAGTAAGGCCTAAATTGGTTCTTGTTCTCCAAACAAAGTCCTTATCCTTCACTTTATTACGCAAAATCGGCCAAGCGCCGATGCAGTTGGAGCAGAGAGTTCGTCTGTTTGACCACTGTGCAGGACGGTGGTCATTCCCAGAAGGCAGTCAAGCACGTTAGCAGATTGAGTATTTCGTTGCACTCGTAGGATTTCTCATTTCTTCAACGAAAGTAAGAGGCCAACTGAATTCTATATCGAGCGAATATTGCATAATTTTTTGAAGTGAATTGTTATTAAAACTCACAAATAAGTTGAATCAAGCGCAAGAGTCTCACTATAGCTCTCACATCGTATTGTTTGATATTTAATAAATTCGTCTTCATTCTTATTCTTATATTTCTTTTATCATCATACCGTATTTCGCAGCTATGGGAGTACTGGAGTTAGAAAGCCACAAACCCAACCAAAAATGCATGAAAAGGCTAAGGTAACACGAAAATAAGTTGATTAGAGAACAACATAAAAGCTAGCCATTTCAGTAGCAAGAAGAGCACTGGACAGCACGCGTTTACTTGAATGCACATGTCTATGGTGGAAAAGAAAGCGTAAAGCTATGAAGTGGCTACTCAAGAGCAATCATAACAGCAATTGTGCTCAAGTCTGATATAGTCGCTCATAACTTATTGCAAACAGCTAAAATAGAGCCAGCATAGAAAAAGAAAAGATTTTCTGATGATCAGTCATTCGACTGTTGGAGGAAGGCGTTTCTTGGTAGGAAATGATGTGAATTACTCAAATGCTCAATCAAAGTCTGAGAGCTGATTATTCTCCAAGCAGTCGCGCAAGAGAGCGGGCGATGCACTGGTTAAATATGCTCTGCGACACACACAATCGACCGATCGGTGGTCAGTCGCATGTACTCCCTTAAGGCTCATCACCTAATCTATCCTCTCGGAGTTGGTGAATCGGCACTAGACTTGTTTGACAGGACAGCAGCATGAGCTTGATACAACGGTGAGCTCTGCGAGTGGCCCTTTAGGCAGGATAAGCACCCAACCACTCTTAACGATCAGGGATTGGTCAAGCCAAAAGCTTTCTTTCCCTATACTCCACAGGCACATGTGCAGCCCATCCAATACGCGTGCTCCGGCCTTCGCAGCGTCGTCAGTTGGGCAGGCCCCTTCCCTTTTGGCCAATCCTCGAGCAAGTCAATCGAAAGTGGTCATATGGTTGTACACAAACCGAACGGTGTGATACTTCCAATATATCAGCCAAGAGCGTTCGAGTGTATCAACATGAATTCTCCTTGCGCTTTCGCACGTTTTAGCCAAGATGCGAGTATGTTTAGATAGATCTCGATGCCAGCAATCAGATGGTACTATTGGATTCCGGATCCGACTGAAAACAGACTAAGTAATGACGTAAAAATGGGTACTACACTATAATAAAGCGTATCATAGCGAATATTGTGTAACATGAATTCTCTGCGCGCTTTTACATGTTTCAGCCAAGATGCGAGAATTTTTAGATAGATCTCGATGCCAGCAATCACAAGGTACTATTGGATTCCGGATCCGATTGAAGCAGACTGAGTAATGACGCAAAAAGGGGTGCTATACTGTAATAAAGCCTATCATCAGTGATTATTGTTCAGCATAAATTCTCTGGGCGCTTTTACACGTTTCAGCCAAGATGCGAGTATTTTTAGATAGATCTCGATGCCAGCAACCACAAGGTACTATTGGATTCCGGACCGATGGAAACAGACTGAGTAATGACGTAAAAAGGGGTGCTATACTATAATAAAGCGAATCAGCAGTGTAACATTCAACGTGAATTCTCCTTGCGCTTTTACACGTTTCAGATCAGATGCGAGTATTTTTAGATAGATCTCGATGCCATCAATCAGATGGTACTATTGGATTTCGGATCCTATTCAAACAGACTGAGTAATGACGTAAAAAGTTGTGCTATACTATAATAAAGCGTATCAGCAGTGTATCATTCAACATGAATTCTCTGTGCGCTTTTACACGTTTCAGCTCAGATGCGAGTATTTTTAGATAGATCTCGATGTCAGCAATCAGATGGTACTAATTGGATTACGGATCCGACTGAAACAGACTGAGTAATGACGTAAAAAGTGGTGCTATACTATAATAAAGCGTATCATCTAGTGATTATTGTTCAACATGAATTCTCTGTGCGCTTTTACACGTTTCAGCCAAGATGCGATGTATTTTTAGATAGATCTCGATGCTAGCAATCAGATGGTACTATTGGATTCCGGATCCGATTGAAACAGACTGAGTAATGACGTAAAAAGTGGTGCTATACTATAATAAAGCGTATCATCAGTGTATCATTCAACATGAATTCTCTGTGCGCTTTCACACGTTTCAGCCAAGATGCGACTAATTTTAGATAGATCTCGATGCCAGCAATCAGATGGTACTAATGGATTCCGCATCCGACTAAACAGACTGAGTAATGACGTAAAAAGGTGTGCTATACTATAATAAAGCGTATCATCAGTGATTATTGTTCAACATGAATTCTCTGCGCGCTTTCACACGTTTCAGCCAAGATGCGAGTATTTTTAGATAGATCTCGATGCCAGCAATCAGATGGTACTATTGGATTCCGGATCCGATAAAACAGACTGAGTAATGACGTAAAAAGTGTTGCTATACTATAATAAAGCGTATCATCAGTGTGATATTCAGCATGAATTCTCCTGTGCGCTTTTACACGTTTCAGCCAAGATGCGAGTATTTTTAGATAGATCTCGATGCCAGCAATCAGATGGTACTATTGGATTCCGGATCCGACTTAAACAGACTGAGTAATGACGTAAAAAGTGGTGCTATACTGTAATAAAGCGTATCAGTAGTGTTACATTCAACGATGAATTCTCTGTGCGCTTTTACACGTTTCAGCCAAGATGCGATTATTTTAGATAGATCTCGATGCCAGCAATCAGATGGTACTATTGGATTCCGGATCCAATTGAAACAGACTGAGTAATGACGTAAATGGTGCTATACTGTAATAAAGCGTATCATCAGTGTATCATTCAACATGAATTCTCTGTGCGCTTTTACACGTTTCAGCCAAGATGCGAGTATTTTTAGATAGATCTCGATGCCAGCAATCAGATGGTACTATTGGATTCCGGATCCGATTGAAACAGACTGAGTAATGACGTAAAAAATGGTGCTATACTATAATAAAGCGTATCATCAGTGATTATTGTTCAACATGAATTCTCTGTGCGCTTTTACACGTTTCAGCCAAGATGCGAGTATTTTTAGATAGATCTCGATGCCAGCAATTAGATGGTACTATTGGATTCCGGATCCGATAGAAACAGACTGAGTAATGACGTAAAAAGTGGTGCTATACTGTAATAAAGCGTATCATCAGTGTATCATTCAACATGAATTCTCTGTGCGCTTTTACACGTTTCAGCCAAGATGCGATTATTTTTAGATAGATCTCGATGCCAGCAATCAGTTGGTACTATTGGATTCCGGATCCGATTGAAACAGACTGAGTAATGACGTAAAAAGTGGGTGCTATACTGTAATAAAGCGTATCATCAGTGATTATTGTTCAACATGAATTCTCTGTGCGCTTTTACACGTTTCAGCCAAGATGCGAGTATTTTTAGATAGATCTCGATGCCAGCAATCAGATGTTACTATTGGATTCCGGATCCGATTGAAACAGACTGAGTAATGACGTAAAAAGGGGTGCTATACTATAATAAAGCGTATCAACAGTGTATCATTCAACATGAATTCTCGTTGCGCTTTTACACGTTTCAGAGATGTGAGCATGCCAAAACTGGATATTTCGATTTCAGTGGGAATACGCTCTGTGCATTCCGATGTGCGACACAACCAGCTTCTTGTTCAAATGCTTCAGCTCATGTTCCGGTGGCATCAACCGACGCCCAGTCATACTCACCTTTATACCAGGAGGGCTGTCAGTTTATCTGAGATCGTTTTCGAGTGATTTAGACACTGTCGTCTAGATAGTCTGACCGACGTGTTGAGGCGTTCGTCGGATAAGATGTTTCTCAGAATCCCTCCATGGCATACGGGTATCAACGGGGTTTATTGTGCAAAAACTGCTGACTTTTGTTTTTGCGTAGACTTTATGTTGAGTGGGAGGGGAAGGGAGGGGACAATGGCCGAAAGGACAGTGATGCTCATCACGGGGTGCATACCCTCGCCTCCAGTATTCTCCGGCAATCAACGAATAATCGCCCAAAAGAATGCACCAGTATGGCTTTCCTTCAGATCGCAAGGAAACGTGTATGAAATGATCCACGACATTCACGAATGAGACGAAATTCTCAAGCCAGCCACGATTACGAAGAGATAAATTGAATGCCAGAGCTGGGATATGCACAATAAAATATGAGGAGGAGTCGTGTTAAATTGAAGAAACTTATTTGATTACCTCAGGAACTGCCTTTTTTCCTAAATATGAGAAACTCTTTAAGGCGGGTACATCTTCTTCAGAATGGTGGCTAAGTTTTATTGCAGGTAACAACACGATCGTGTCACCTGTATCAGCAATCTAATGATGATTTCCTACATAAAAGCTAAAATTTTGAAATAATTTGGGGTAAGATTCTCATTGCATATACGGAGTATTAACCGAAAGCGTAGATAATGTATGATATAGTACGTCTATGCTCTGAGGAAAGCTAATTCGCTGAAAAGTTTCACATTATTTTTAGAAAGATACCAACTTTACCGTAGGCTTCATATGAGTATGAACGAGAAAATCTTCATTTTTCATATCGAGGCTTAGTGAGTGTCGATCTTTCGATTCAAATCTAATATCTGCCTTTTCATAGTTTGGATGAAGCATCGAATACTGACTTGGTCGGGAACGCAATTGTTTGATCACGCGGTGCGATTCTCTATAATTAACTTCACGCGTTCATATGCTTTAGTCCACTTATAACTCTTACTTGCAGAAAGACTTGGTGCACATGATTTTCTTTTTCTCTTGCAGCGTTGTATAAAGTCCTTTTTGAAAATCAACTTAAGTATCAGAATCATCACGATTTATACCATCGAATGTTCACTAAACTTTCGATGAAAATCTGTTCACACACCCGAGCCGAGCAAGAAATGCGCGTCGGATGAGAAACATAATCTTAGTTTCGCTGCTATCGAGCAGTGAGAAGGTCTTTCCAGAGAGCAGACACAATGCTGAAATCGTTCAAAATTTAAACTTCCGAATCATTACAAGAAGTCTAGGAAAATCGCTTTGTTCAACGAAAAAGCCCTCAAATATTCGTGTGCTAGAAGAGATACACTCCATCCTTGAACGGGTTAACATAACAACATAATGGCACTGTGTTTCTTAGTTTGTCTTAATTCTACGACCTGACCATACTCTGTATACCAATGTGGTATTCCTATAAGAATACCCTCACCAAATGTTTTTTTCCTACAGAATAGTGATGTTTGAAAGAAGAGGGCTAACATTCTACGCACTGATTTTTTTCCAGAGACGAGAGACAGTTGGAAACGTTCAGGATTCCGTTGAAGGCTTGCGCTAACCCTTTACGTGATGCATTCAATGAAGATGAGAGATTCGAACCTTCTTCAAATCTCGAAACAATCGCATTTGTAGAAAGGATACTTTTTACTTTTCTAAACCTTACTGCCCTCGAAATTGCCATGTATTTCTGTTTTAACCTTTGGGAAGGGAAACATCGAAATTTATGGAAACATTGAGACTATTCTTATTACTGGCTTTCAATTTGCCTTAGCATAAATGATGTCGCCCACGTCTACTGACAAAATAGAGGAGATTATAATAAAGATTTATTTTGGATAAGGTTTCAGCGCTATCATCTTTTTCCTCAATGTCACGTTATTGAGTTGATAGCTCATAACGTATAGCTCATGCAGTTGGCTAACTCTCACGTAGGTAACAATGACGTTGTTATAGGAGATCGGGTCTAGAGATTTTTCTAGAACCTCGTCTGTCACCGTATAGATTTGGGTCTCGTCTAGGGAGATTGAGAATGAGTTCCGTTTTGCTGTGTAACAGAAGCTTAGAGGAGATTTCTTAGCGACTATCTTGCATCCGTTTGTTCAGTTCGCTCGATACTCGTCTGCTGAAGCTCTTAAATTTCACTGTCTACGAAATGATAGACGATTGTTTCGTTGTGATTTAAGTTTCCTATGACCGCTAAGTAGTTTGTGACGAATAGCTCCAATTATGGCCTTCAGGTGGTCGTTGTTAATTATTGATACGCTCACGCGGCTTTATATCTAACTGAAGCTTACATTTTCAGTAGAAAGCGTCCGATTACTTACGGAAACTTGTATATGGACAATTCTCAGATGATAGTTTTGGTTTCAGCTGTTACTTGGTGTTTATGTGAAACCCATATAGCCAAATAAGGCGATTCTCATGGCAGAAGGTGATCTCTTCAACTAGACTAAAAGCCTATGAAATTGAGTTCGACAAGCTATATCATGCAGAAATCATTGCAAGCGGTTGATATAGCTTCGAATTAGGTACATATCAACAACGATTGCAAAAATATCCATTCCAAAAATCACCTACAAGTCTATAGTGGCGGAAACAGCTAAAATTGTCGCGGTAGCGTAGCGTAGCTGTCAATAACTACTTCGGAAACATTTGTCATTCCCAAAAATACATCAGAAGATTTCTGGAGAAAACATTCATGTTGTACTTGTTTCTACCTTTCTTTAGCCCTCGTTTCCTTCAAAATCGCATTACTGCCATGTGAGCATGTCACTCATCGACGAACTCTCATCTTAAAGTGATTCATTCAGCAACAATGTTTTTGTTTGAGGTTATTCGCCCTGGTGGAATTTGATCTGAGAAGAAATTTGTAAAAGCAAAGACAACATGCTCACCTCACAGGTGTCTCTATTTGGCCTTTACATGCAGTCCGATGACCTACTTATGTATCAAGTTAGTACTTCTATCCATTCAGACAAATTTATCAATCTACCGACCGTGGAGAAATGGAAGTCTTTTTTAACTTTGGGCGCGTGATCGAACCATCGATCGATTAACGTATATGTTGCAGAGCACCTCATTGCGCTATACCGCTTTTTTATTACTGACCAAGTAGTGCTTTTCAATCCCTACACTGCCATTAGTCTCTGTTTAGATCAATCAATTCAACGTAAGAGGCCCCAGATACCTAATCATTGTGCCAGCAAGCATATACGATCTCATGAGTATCCTAAGGGTACTAGCGAAATGATAGAAATTCGTGTAGTGCTTTTTGCTATGTGGAAAATAGCTTGTTATAGATCCATCTTGTTTCTTCTTACCCGTTTTTGCAACAATACTTCTACTTCTGTAGTTCAACGATTCAAGGAAAGCGAGCAATGTTCTATGGCTTCTGCTAAACGAGGATAAATTGGATCAATTGCTCTGCTTGGATGTGGATGGGAATGCGTTCCGCAAAATCTATGCCCCAGCCACTAGCATCAAGGCGTATGTAATCTTAGTGATCAAACACTTTAATTTCCTGATATATCTCGAGATGAGTGCTTGAATGAAACTTTGTATCCGACAATTATGTGGCGATTTTCCGTCTTTTAATGTTCAAATGGCCGAATAGACAAAACATAGGACTTGCTTCGTTTGCTAATAAATTTGAGCTTCAATCCATTTTCACTTTGGGTGATCTCGCTAAGATCTACCATTACAACCTCAGTGGATCTTAATTTCTTTCCTACTGTATTGTGCTGTACGATATTTATATATTGATTTGAATGCATTGTTTATACATTTCAAGGTCGTAAATAATGGCAAGTTTTACTGCCTTAGCTTAAACACTAAGAATCTTCGCTGTCTACGTGCAGTTTATGTGAAAAAGTCCATACTGAGAACTTTAAAGTAATGACACTTGTTAAGTTATGAGTGAATAAAGTTCTATTTTATGAAAGGAATTTAGATATTTGCTTGTTTCGGATTCGAGCCGAGTCACTTCACTACTCTAAACAAAGCCTTCTGCGATTGGCACATTTCGAGCAGGTTAGAGATTCCGTTTCGTCTTTGTTATTTTTGCTCAGATTGCAGTTTCTACGTATCGGTCAACGACGCCGGGTCATTCTAAAACTAAATGATTCCAGGTTTTATTCGTTAATTCCTGCTAATTCCAGAGGTCCTGCAACAAGAACCGTGGAAGTAAACAGTGGTCATGGGCATTGTCCTCAAATACTTTGAGCTGTTGCAGGCGGTCATTTCTTGTTCAATTATAAATGTCTATTCCAACTCCGTAAATTATCAAGGGCGAAATTTAGAGTGTCTTTAACTAGTTTTAGCCAAGTCTCTACTAATTTATCACGATACATTGCTGTCAAGCGTTTAAATTATCCCCTCGCAGTTTTTATGGATCCCATAGTATTTCTTGTGTGAGCAACTATATTTTCTAGCCTCTTTTCATCGAAAATAGTCAACTATTTCCGCAACCTTCTGAACGGTTTGTCGCACTTCCTTCCTTATTTTCCGTTTTTTTTTTTTCAAAGCTGCCAATTCATAAGTGTAATGTTGCTATCTATGCAGTTTCAGTGGCAGCTATATGGAATTTTTTGTATCAGTCTATGGATATGTGACTAGCTATCTGTTTGTGATCTTCAGAAAGATTTCCTTGTAATGCCAGAGTGAAATGGAACCGATTATTGTTTTCAATAAACAGCTTTACTCCCTACTTTCTCGCTCAATATGACAAATATGATGTTAGATTTCTAGCAACGTTTCCGAGCTTTTGAAAGCATTTTTCACCCTGTCCTTTTCTCACATGTTATCCTATAGCAAGGCTCCTGGCTTGTCACTTTAGTTTCTTTGATATGGTTTGCAGATAGTATGGCTTTGAGTTTCTGCGGGAGATGTGCTCTGCGTGGGCGGAATCATGTCGGCAGAAAGTGGGCATTTACGAACGAATCTCCAAGATCACCTCTTTGTGGACACCTCACAGAACCATCAAAACCACCCTATTACAAGCTCCATAAGCTGCGGCTTGATGTGGGTCTTTTTTCCATAACGCAATGCATCTAATTTCTTGGATTGAATTCAAAAGTTTTTCAAAGTTGAGCATAATTTAGATAGCATCACATATAAATATTCGTAATTATTCCATGCGTTGATTTTGGCATACAATATCTTTATCGCAGGTTGTCATATAATTTAGACATTTAGCATTGATAATTATTTTTTTTCCACAATAACATTCTGTAATTAGAGAATTTTGATTAGTTTATCGCTGAATGGGTCAACATTGCAAAGTATAGTAGTCGAGAACAACTGGACATATTGGAGACAATGTTCGCGCAGGCCGTGAGCTCATTTACAGGAAATGGACCAAACAGAATCGGCTTCTCTAGCTTTGTCTGTTCTTCTTCTTGATCAACAAGGTACGTGCTCAGTAATTGAAATACTTACTCAAATATACTGTTGGAGATCTACGCTTTGATGTCGTTCACTTTCTAGTAGAGTGCTTTTGTTTCTGTTTTCTTCTTACTTTCGTTATCGTCTTAAACGCGTCCGTTGATGCTCTTTTTCACTCACCACTCCCTAGTGGAAATTCGCTCAACTCAAGTTTTCCCTGCTTCTTTCCTCCATTATTTCTATGTCGATTTCCTTATATCCAGATCCAAGTGGTATAGCTTTATAAGATCTATAACGTTTTTTTGTTGGCAGTTTGAACCTTCGGTAGCAGAAGTTTATTGATGAACTTCAAATTCTTTGCTATAACTTTCTAAGAGAAGGAAGTTTAATTTTGTGATAGCTCCAAGAATTCATCCACAAGCTTCGCAACGTTCGCAGTTGAAAAAAGAGAATGTTGCTCAGTCTTCATTCCACTAACTTTGTAACCATACTTTTAAGACTTTCAGAGTCGATCGTAATTCTTAAGCAATAAAACAAGTACAGAAACTACACTTTTATATAAATAAATAAATAAATATATTTATATATCCTGTATGATCTGTCGTCCCGTTGATCGTCGAGTGACTCGAGCGGGTACCAGCAACTCTTCCATTTTTACCTATCGCGTGCAAGAGTAGCCCAGTGGGTCCTCCTCGCTCTAGGGATTCGCTGAACATCATATCTTTCTTCTATCGCTTTCGTGAAGAAATCGGACCAACGAGTCAGTGGTCTTCCTTTAGAGCGCTTGACGTCCCGAGGAATCCAGTCGGTAACGGCTCTCGTCCATCGGTTGTCGTTGAAGCGCATCACGTGTCCGGCCCACCTTATTTTCGATATCCTGGCGTGTAGAACGGCGTCTCTGATTTTCGACCGTTGACGTAGGTCGGAACTTCGGATCCTTTCTCTCATTTGCGAGATACGGGATACTCCTAGCATCGACCTCTCGACTGCGCGTTCGATAAAGGCAAGTGATCTTTCATCCTGCTTACGTAGCGACCAGGTTTCTGCTGCATACGTCAGGGCAGGGATAATTGTCGAGTCGAAAAGGTGGGCACGGAGTCGGATGTTCTTTGTCCTCTTCACTACATCTTCGATGCTCTTAAACGTTCCCCAAGCCGCTCGTTTCCTCCTGCTTAACTCTGGAGCTAGGTCGTTCATCATGTTGATTTCACGACCTAGATAGACGTAACTGGAGCATTCGGAGATTGTCGTTCCGTTGAGCGTGAATGGGACATTAGAAACCCATCCGTTCCTCATGAACATTGTTTTCGTTAGATTCAGTTAAAGACCGATCTTTTCACAGGCGTTATCGAAATCGGTCAACATTCGTTCCGCTTGGCTGATGTTTGGTGTTATGAGAACGATATCGTCAGCAAAGCGAAGATGGTTTAATTGTCGCCGTCATTTCACTCCCACTTCTTCCCATTCTAATGTTCGCATAACGTTTTGTAGGGTGGCAGTGAATAGTTTTGGCGAAATTGTATCGCCTTGTCGAGCCCCTCTTCTTACGTCAATGGTGATATTGTTGTAGAATAGAGATATTTTGGTCGTGAAATCTTTATAAAGCTCACGAAGGATCATTATGCACCGAGTAGGGACGCCCTGGTTATCCAGAGCCTCTATAACCGCTTCTGTTTCCACTGAATCAAAGGCTTTCTTTAGATCGATGAAAGTGAGACAGAGTGGTTGTTTGTACTCTCGTGAAACTTCAATGAGTCTTGTAATCGTGTGGATGTGGTGCATGGTACTAAATCCTTTTCGAAACCTGCTTGTTCGCATGACTGTACTTCGTCCAGTGTTCTGTCAATCCTGTTTAGGATGACTCGAGTAAAGAGTTTATAGACAACGGACGGCAAGCAGATTGGGCGATAATTGCCTATGTCGTGAAGTTCTCCCTTTTTGAACAACAATACGGTCTTGTTGGTTTTCCATTGAATAGGGATCTTGCATTCTGACAGGTAGCGAGTGAAGAGCCGAGCCAGGGTGTTGATGAGAACTGGCGGCAGATTCTTCAGATGTTCTGGTCTGATCCTGTTTGGACCGGGTGTTGTTCTGTTCTTCACCGACGATATAGCATGTCGGATTTCGGAAGGGAGGACCGGTGGGACGACATATTCGTTCTCTTTCAATTTATATGACGGTAAGAGGACATGGCTAGCGAAGATACCCTAGTAGTATTGATGGATGATTTTCTCCATAGCCCTTCTCGAAGCTGTAAGTGTCCCGTCAGGGTATCGGAGTGCAATCATCTTGGTCTTATAGTTGGCGAAGCCTCGCTGGGCTTTACGAATGCTCTTCCCAGCTTCTGCAGCTTCTGCCATAACTGCTGCTCTTCTCTCTTTGAGGTCTTCTTTTATCGCTTCTCTGCAGCGTTTCGCAAGTTCGGACGTAAGGTTTCGGTTGCCTGCAGCTCGTGCGATTCCACGTTGACGTATCAGCTCGAGTGTCTGCGGAGACAAGCGTCTCTTCGTGACCTTAGGACTCTCGGCTTCTTTAGCGCTGACGTAAAGATATTCAACGAGTCGATCGTATTCTTCGTCGATGTTGTCGACAACGTTATCTTCCCAAGAGCCGACTAATGATTTGAATACATCCCAGTTTATGGTAGTTTCTGGGACTTCGTTGTTTGAATTTAGCATCTTTCTCTCCTCTCCTCGAAAATCGGACGTTGCGCGAAGGAGGCTATGGTCCGATCCCGTGTAGAACTTAGGAACAACAGCGACGTCGGTCAGGCAAACCTTCGATTAACTATGATGTGATCTATTTCGTTATGGTACTCTCCATTGGGAGACTCCCACGTCCATCGCTGAGAAAGAGGCTTTTGAATTGCGAGTTACCATGGATGGTTTGGGTCGTCATGATGAACTCAGATAGTCTCTCACCCTGTTCATTCCATTCTAGTCCGTGGGTTCCTATGTGACGTTTTTTAGACGTTCTTTTACGTCCAATTTTTACGTTAAAATCTCCGACAATAACCTTGAAGAATGTATGATCTTCTCTGAAGAATTTTTGAGGTCCATATAGGTAGCTTCGACTTCGTCTTCGTCATAGCTTGATGTTGGTGCGTAAGCAGCGAAGATTGTCAAAGCCGGCATAGAACCACATCGTTTCAACCGTAATCGTCCGATACGGGTTGTTAGATGTTCGTACAAATCAATGTTCATGGTCAAATTCGATTTGACGAGTACGCCAACGCCGCCGACACCTCTGCGATCGCATGTACCAAGGAACAGTTCTTCTCCGGTGTCATAAACAGCGTGAAAAGGATGGCGCCTTCTCGTCTCAGCCAGGCCAATGACGTCGTACCTTATTCTTCTTGCTTGAATCAATAGATCTTCTACAGCGGATTGTTGAGCAAGGGTTCTTGCGTTGTAGGTACAAATCGTCATTTTAGTCCGTTTCGATCTTGGCAGCCTAGTTCGGCCCTGAGATTTTAGCAGCCTCTCCGTACTCGTCCTATCTGACGCTGCTGTAGCAGGGGCTCTTTCGGGGTCAGGGGAATGAGGCCCATATTTGTTGCTGTTTTTGGCATTTCGATACCCAACGTATAGCTTGCCAGGCTCTAAATGTGGGGGCTGGGTGCTCACGAGTAGCTTGCCAGTCTCTCTCGGAGGAGCGGGAGGAGCTTATTTGTTGGAGGCGACTCCTAACCGCCTCCCATGTATTGTGGCAGATTGTAAAAATTTCTACTGGAAGAGATTTTTAGATTAATACTCAACAATAACGAGCTGTAGCTTTTCCACTAGACTTTCGCAGCCACAGCGCACCAGGGTCTTTTCATAAACTAAGCACATTATTAAAATCGCCGTTTTCATTCTATCGGATGACTACTAAAAATCTTGCGCAAAAGCATTACTCAGTACAAAGGTCATCCAGTAATTATAATACGAAGTCAACCCATGCCGTCTCGAAAGAGTTAGAAAAAAAGTTTCCATAATTTTCATTCCTTATGGCTGGAGCTAAATTCACGTTGTACCATAAGCGATGATTCCTCTGTGGATAAACTTAAGTCTTTCAAAGAGCAGAAGTGGTGAAAAGAACACCAGCACTAGAAAAGCTTATATATATATATGTCCACGGACCTCCCTCTTTGAGGGATCCCGCCCGGTTAGTCGCGAGGGCACGTGGCGCGTCCCCAGGTGGTGGATAGGGGAATAAAACGCGAACCAAAAGCGACCGTGTGCTTCCCAGAGACGCAGGTGGATTCAGGGGACGAGCTCCCTGCTTCTGCAGTGCCGACTTGACAAAACTCTATTTCTACGAGTCAAGTCGGCCAAAAGCCTGCAATCAAGCGGCTGGGAAGTACATGGGAGGCGGTTAGGAGTCGCCTCCAACAAATAAGCTCCTCCCGCTCCTCCGAGAGAGACTGGCAAGCTACTCGTGAGTACCCAGCCCCCACGTTTAGAGCCTGGCAAGCTACACGTTGGGTATTAAAAATGCCAAAAACAGTAACAAATATGGGCCTCATTCCCCTGACCCCGAAAGAGCCCCTGGTACGGCAGCGCCAGGTAGGACGAGTACGGAGAGGCTGCTAAAATCTCAGGGCCGAACTAGGCTGCCAAGATCGAAACGGACTAAAATGACGATCTGTACCTACAATGCAAGAACCCTTGCTCAACAATCCGCTGTAGAAGATCTGTTGATTCAAGCAAGAAGAATAAGGTACGATGTCATTGGCCTGGCTGAGACGAGAAGGCGCCATCCTTTTCACGCTGTCTATGACACCGGAGAAGAACTGTTCCTTGGAACATGCGATCGCAGAGGTGTCGGTGGCGTTGGCGTCCTCGTTAAATCGAATTTGACCGTGAACATTGATTCGTTCGAACAACTAACAACCCGCATCGGACGATTACGGTTGAAACGATGTGGTTCTATGCCAGCTTTGACCATCTTCGTTGCTTACGCACCAACATCAAGCTATGACGAAGACGAAGTCGAAGCGTTCTATATGGACCTCGAAAAATTCTTCAGAGAAGATCATACATTCTTCAAGGTCATTGTCGGAGATTTTAACGCAAAAATTGGACCTAGAAGAACGTCTGAAGAATGTCACATAGGGACCCACGGACTAGAATGGAATGAACAGGGTGAGAGGCTATCTGAGTTTATCATGACGACCCAAACCATCCATGGTAACTCGCAATTCCAAAAGCCTCTCTCTCAGCGATGGACGTGGGAGTCTCCCAATGGAGAGTACCATAACGAAATAGATCACATCATAGTAAATCGAAGGTTTTGCCTGACCGACGTCGCTGTTGTTCCCAAGTTCTACACGGGATCAGACCATCGCCTCCTTCGCGCAACGTTCCGATTTTCGAGGAGAGGAGAGAAAGCCGCTAAATACAAACAACGAAGTCCCAGAACTATTATAAACTGGGATGAATTCAAATCATTAGTCGGCTCTTGGGAAGATACCGTTGTCGACAACATCGACGAAGAATACGATCGACTCGTTGAATATCTTCACGTTGGCGCTAAAAAAGCCGAAAGTCCTAAGGTCACGAAGAGACGCTTGTCTCCGCAGACACTCGAGCTGATACGTCAACGTGGAATCGCACGAGCCGCAGGCAACCGAAACCTTACGTCCGAACTTGCGAAACGATGCAGAGAAGCGATAAAAGAAGACCTTAAAGAGAGAAGAGCAGCAGTTATGGCAGAAGCTGCAGAAGCTGGGAAGAGCATTCGCAAAGCCCAGCGAGGCTTCGCCAACTATAAGACCAAGATGATTGCACTCCGATACCCTGACGGGACACTTACAGCTTCCAGAAGGGCTATGGAGAAAATCATCCACCAGTACTACTCGGATCTCTTCGCTAGCCATGTTCTCTTACCGTCATATAAATTGAAAGAGGACGAATATGTCGTTCCACCGGTCCTTCCTTCCGAAATCCGACATGCTATATCGTCGGTGAAAAACAGAACAACACCCGGTCCAGACAGGATTAGACCAGAACACCTGAAGAACCTACCGCCAGTTCTCATCAACACCCTGGCTCGGCTCTTCACTCGCTACCTGTCAGAATGCAAGGTCCCTATTCAATGGAAAACCAGCAAGACCGTATTGTTGTTCAAAAAGGGAGACCTTCACGACATAGGCAATTATCGCCCAATCTGCTTGCTGTCCGTTGTCTATAAACTCTTTACTCGAGTCATCCTGAACAGGATTGACAGAACACTGGACGAAGGACAGCCATGCGAACAAGCAGGGTTCAGAAAAGGATTTAGTACCATGGACCACATCCACACGATCACAAGACTCATTGAAGTTTCGCGAGAGTACAAACAACCACTCTGTCTCACTTTTATCGATCTGAAGAAAGCCTTTGACTCAGTGGAAACAGAAGCGGTTATAGAGGCTCTGGATAACCAGGGCGTCCCTACTCGGTACATAATGATCCTTCGTGAGCTTTATAAAGATTTCACGACCAGAATATCTCCATTCTACAATAATATCACCATTGACGTAAGAAGAGGGGTTCGACAAGGCGATACAATATCGCCAAAACTATTCACTGCCACCCTACAAAACGTCATGCGAACATTAGAATGGGACGAAATGGGAGTGAAAATTGACGGTCGACAATTAAACCATCTTCGCTTTGCTGACGATATCGTTCTCATAACACCAAACATCAGCCAAGCGGAACGAATGTTGACTGATTTCGACAACGCCTGTGGAAAGATCGGTCTTCAACTGAATCTAACGAAAACAATGTTCATGAGGAACGGATGGGTTTCTAATGCCCCATTCACGCTCAACGGAACGACAATTTCCGAATGCTCCAGTTACATCTATCTAGGTCGTGAAATCAACATGATGAACGACCTAGCCCCAGAGTTGAGCAGGAGGAAACGAGCGGCTTGGGGAACGTTTAAGAGCATCGAAGATGTAGTGAAGAGGACAAAGAACATCCGACTCCGTGCCCACCTTTTCGACTCGACAATTATCCCTGCCCTAACGTATGCAGCAGAAACCTGGTCGCTACGTAAGCAGGATGAAAGATCACTTGCCGTTATCGAACGCGCAGTCGAAAGGTCGATGCTAGGAGTATCTCGTATTTCGCAAATGAGACAAAGGATCCGAACTTCCGACCTACGTCAACGATCGAAAATCAGAGACGCCGTTCTACACGCCAGGATATCGAAAATAAGGTGGGCCGGACACGTGATGCGCTTCAACGACAACCGATGGACGAGAGCCGTTACCGACTGGATTCCTCGGGACGTCAAGCGCTCTAAAGGAAGACCACTGACCCGTTGGTCCGATTTCTTCACGAAAGCGATGGAAGAAAGATATGATGCTCAGCGAATTCCTAGAGCAAGGAGGACCCACTGGGCTACTCTTGCACGCGATAGGGAAAAATGGAAGAGTTGCTGGTACCCGCTCGAGTCACTCGACGATCAACGGGACGACAGGTGATACAGGTGATAGCTTGTCGAACTCAATTTTCATAGGCTTTTAGTCTAGTTGAAGAGATCACCTTCTGCCATGAGAATCGCCTTATTTGGCTATATGGGTTTCACATAAACACCAAGTAACAGCTGAAACCAAAACTATCATCTGAGAATTGTCCATATACAAGTTTCCGTAAGTAATCGGACGCTTTCTACTGAAAATGTAAGCTTCAGTTAGATATAAAGCCGCGTGAGCGTATCAATAATTAACAACGACCACCTGAAGGCCATAATTGGAGCTATTCGTCACAAACTACTTAGCGGTTCATAGGAAACTTAAATCACAACGAAACAATCGTCTATCATTTCGTAGACAGTGAAATTTAAGAGCTTCAGCAGACGAGTATCGAGCGAACTGAACAAACGGATGCAAGATAGTCGCTAAGAAATCTCCTCTAAGCTTCTGTTACACAGCAAAACGGAACTCATTCTCAATCTCCCTAGACGAGACCCAAATCTATACGGTGACAGACGAGGTTTTAGAAAATCTCTAGACCCGATCTCCTATAACAACGTCATTGTTACCTACGTGAGAGTTAGCCAACTGCATGAGCTATACGTTATGAGCTATCAACTCAATAACGTGACATTGAGGAAAAAGATGATAGCCCTGAAACCTTATCCAAAATAAATCTTTATGATAATCTCCTCTATTTTGTCAGTAGACGTGGGCGACATCATTTATGCTAAGGCAAATTGAAAGCCAGTAATAAGAATTAGTCTCAATGTTTCCATAAATTTCGATGTTTCCCTTCCCAAAGGTTTAAAACAGAAATACATGGCAATTTCGAGGGCAGTAAGGTTTTAGAAAAGTAAAAAGTATCCTTTCTACAAATGCGAATTGTTTCGAGATTTGAAGAAGGTTCGAATCTCTCATCTTCATTGATGCATCACGTAAAGGTTAGCGCAAGCCTTCAACGGAATCCTGAACGTTTCCAACTGTCTCTCGTCTCTGGAAAAAAATCAGTGCGTAGAATGTTAGCCCTCTTCTTTCAAACATCACTATTCTGTAGGAAAAAAACATTTGGTGAGGGTATTCTTATAGGAATACCACATTGGTATACAGAGTATGGTCAGGTCGTAGAATTAAGACAAACTAAGAAACACAGTGCCATTATGTTGTTATGTTAACCCGTTCAAGGATGGAGTGTATCTCTTCTAGCACACGAATATTTGAGGGCTTTTTCGTTGAACAAAGCGATTTTCCTAGACTTCTTGTAATGATTCGGAAGTTTAAATCTTGAACGATTTCAGCATTGTGTCTGCTCTCTGGAAAGACCTTCTCACTGCTCGATAGCAGCGAAACTAAGATTATGTTTCTCATCCGACGCGCATTTCTTGCTCGGCTCGGGTGTGTGAACAGATTTTCATCGAAAGTTTAGTGAACATTCGATGGTATAAATCGTGATGATTCTGATACTTAAGTTGATTTTCAAAAAGGACTTTATACAACGCTGCAAGAGCAAAAAGAAAATCATGTGCACCAAGTCTTTCTGCAAGTAAGAGTTATAAGTGGACTAAAGCATATGAACGCGTGAAGTTAATTATAGAGAATCGCACCGCGTGATCAAACAATTGCGTTCCCGACCAAGTCAGTATTCGATGCTTCATCCAAACTATGAAAAGGCAGATATTAGATTTGAATCGAAAGATCGACACTCACTAAGCCTCGATATGAAAAATGAAGATTTTCTCGTTCATACTCATATGAAGCCTACGGTAAAGTTGGTATCTTTCTAAAAATAATGTGAAACTTTTCAGCGAATTAGCTTTCCTCAGAGCATAGACGTACTATATCATACATTATCTACGCTTTCGGTTAATACTCCGTATATGCAATGAGAATCTTACCCCAAATTATTTCAAAATTTTAGCTTTTATGTAGGAAATCATCATTAGATTGCTGATACAGGTGACACGATCGTGTTGTTACCTGCAATAAAACTTAGCCACCATTCTGAAGAAGATGTACCCGCCTTAAAGAGTTTCTCATATTTAGGAAAAAAGGCAGTTCCTGAGGTAATCAAATAAGTTTCCTTCAATTTAACACGACTCCTCCTCATATTTTATTGTGCATATCCCAGCTCTGGCATTCAATTTATCTCTTCGTAATCGTGGCTGGCTTGAGAATTTCGTCTCATTCGTGAATGTCGTGGATCATTTCATACACGTTTCCTTGCGATCTGAAGGAAAGCCATACTGGTGCATTCTTTTGGGCGATTATTCGTTGATTGCCGGAGAATACTGGAGGCGAGGGTATGCACCCCGTGATGAGCATCACTGTCCTTTCGGCCATTGTCCCCTCCCTTCCCCTCCCACTCAACATAAAGTCTACGCAAAAACAAAAGTCAGCAGTTTTTGCACAATAAACCCCGTTGATACCCGTATGCCATGGAGGGATTCTGAGAAACATCTTATCCGACGAACGCCTCAACACGTCGGTCAGACTATCTAGACGACAGTGTCTAAATCACTCGAAAACGATCTCAGATAAACTGACAGCCCTCCTGGTATAAAGGTGAGTATGACTGGGCGTCGGTTGATGCCACCGGAACATGAGCTGAAGCATTTGAACAAGAAGCTGGTTGTGTCGCACATCGGAATGCACAGAGCGTATTCCCACTGAAATCGAAATATCCAGTTTTGGCATGCTCACATCTCTGAAACGTGTAAAAGCGCAACGAGAATTCATGTTGAATGTTACACTGTTGATACGCTTTATTATAGTATAGCACCCCTTTTTACGTCATTACTCAGTCTGTTTCAATCGGATCCGGAATCCAATAGTACCATCTGATTGCTGGCATCGAGATCTATCTAAAAGTACTCGCATCTTGGCTGAAACGTGTGAAAAGCGCACAGAGAATTCATGTTAAACAATAATCACTATGGTACGCTTTATTATAGTATAGCACCACCTTTTACGTCATTACTCAGTCTGTTTCAATCGGATCCGGAATCCAATAGTACCATCTGATTGCTGGCATCGAGATCTATCTAAAAATGCTCGCATCTTGGCTGAAACATGTAAAAGCGCAAGGAGAATTCATGTTGAATGTTACATTGCTGATACGCTTTATTACAGTATAGCACCCTTTTTACGTCATTACTCAATCTGTTTCAATCGGATCCGGAAGTCAATAGTAACATCTAATTGCTGGCATCGAGATCTATCTAAAAGTACTCGCATCCTGGCTGAAACGTGTAAAAGCGCATAGAGAATTCTTGTTGAACAATAATCGCTGATGATACCCTTTATTATAGTACAGCACCATTTTTTACGGCATTACTCAGTCTGTTTCAATCGGATCAGGAACCCAATAGTACCATCTGATTGCTGACAAAGAGATCTATCTAAAAATGCTCGCTTCTTGGCTGAAACGGGTAGTAACCCTGGAATTTCCCTTCACTACAAAAACAAACTCTGGATAGAACGAAAGATTCTGATACTCCAAGATTTCTCTATACGTTCATATGCTTTTATTGCTTAGATTAGGTTGCTTAGGCTCAGGCATTTCAGCGGGTTCATTTGACATTATAAGATGAAAATGAAAAACCTAAGTCCACAAAACGATACGACAAAGTTTTTTTTTTTTTTACACTGGAGAACAAAAAAACCAGGATAATTATACGAAACAGAGAAAAAAGGTCAGGAAAAATACGAAAATATGTGCAGTAGCGTGACGCGTGTAAAACGCTATTTTATTCTCAGTGCTACAGCGCTGTAAAAAGGCTTTTTCAAGGAGCAAGCACATTCTCTAAACAAGCGAGATTCGAATCTCCGGATGAACTGAAAATCTGGGTGGAAGGTCTTCGTCCAACACAAAAAGGCTCCTTTAGAAAACCTTTTCCGGTAAAAGAAATTACTTCGTAACTATCTACAGCGCAGTGTAGCTGAAGTCGTTCTTCGACAAGTAGTCTTCTCTATTTATACGCTAAAAGAATGAAAAGAGGAAAAACTAGGCTTAGAAAAATCTGTGAAACAAAGACTGCCAGTGACAAGGATACCCTTCTAGTATGCAAGCACTTAGCATTCGAGCACAAAATTTTGAAAGATATAGAGGCCTTATTTGTTACTGTTTTAGCATTTTATATAAAACGTATAGCTTCGTAGACTCTTAACGTGGGGATGGGTACTCATGAGTAGCTTGCCAATCTCTCTTGGAGGAGCAGGAGGAGTTTATTTGTTGGAGGCGACTCCTAACTGCCTCCGATGTACTTCGTAGCCGCTTGATTTGGGGCTTCTGGCCGACTTGACTCGTAGACGTAGGTCTTGTCAATTCGAAGCTGCAGAAGCAGTGAGCTCGTCCTTTGAATCCACATGCGTCTCTGGGAAGCACGCGATCGCTTTTGGTTCGCGTATATCCCCCTATCCACCACCTGGGGACGCACCACGTGCCCTCATGACTATCCGGGCGGGATCCCTCAAAGAATGAGGTCCGTGGAAGAAAAGAAAGCTATAGAAGAAGAACATGATGTTAGCGATCCCTAGAGCGAGGAGGAACCACTGAGATACTACTGCACGCGATAGGGAAAAATGGAAGCGCTGCTGGTACACACTCGAGTCACTAAACGATCAAAAGGACGACAGGTGATACAGGTGATAGAGGCCTTATAGAGACGGTGGCTGGTCCTTAAGTCATAGGTAACTAAGAACTTTCACCCAATCCTTTTTACTACGGTCACAGGTGGGTATCTAGCATTTCAAGATAAAGACGTTGAGTTTCTAAACCTCATTTCCGTCTTAACTCTTCTTCTTGTGGCTTTCAATAAAGGTGTAGAGCTATCGATATCATTGTATTTTACCTATATACAATACGTAACTCGATATGTCTACAAGAGAAACTCCTAATCTCCACCTGCTTGTGTTCCCCACATTCTTTGAAAATTAAAAGACCAGAAAGATTTATGAGAATCAACAGGAAATCCAGTTTGAATACAAACTCTTTCCCATTATACCCTTTCAATCTTGGGTTCAGGCATTCACAGTCAGAGCACAAACAATTCAGAAATGTTTTCAGCAGTTATGCACCCACTGATGCTGAGTGATATGGAAAACATGTGATCCTAAGGGGAAGGTAAACTCGCATTCCATCCGTACCAGGGGCATGCGCTACTAGTTCATCACTAAGGCCACCACTCTGCTACCATGCTTCGCCATTCGGCTCAAAGAAATTATCCCTTACCGGATTATATTGGAGACAAAAGGTTTGAAGTGTGTCAAAGCTGGAAAGGTTGCAAATTCAACATCCGACATTTCGTGACTTCTCATCAAAAAGATGTGATATGCTATATCCAAACTATATGATTTCTTCGTAGCACCATAACCGCCTTTCCAGAAATGTTAGAAATTTCCCTGTAGGAAAACTGGACAGTTTTTGGAAATGGCATTCAAATAATGAGGAGCAAATCACTCATGAGCGATACAGCTTCCCACATCAAACAGGTATTTTCTTACTCAAAACAGAACGAAAACTTGAGAGAGTAAGTTTGCAATTGGCTAATCTACACTTTTTTCAACTCACATGTTAGGGCGTTGGTGCAGGTTCAATCCTCACAAACTAAGAGTGCAAGTCAGAGTAGAAGAGGGTAGCCTAGTGACATGGATGCCGCTGATCAAAAACACGATCCTGATTCGACTATGATCTTGGCTCATCGAGGCTCTCATTCTTATAACATCAAGAAATTGGTGCTAGACTTGCCCGAGAACAGCTTACTTCTCGTTATTCAAGTGGAAACAAACTGGCTCTATTATTCCAAGACCTAACCGGTTGACTTACGTAGATCCAGAGGCGTGTCCAACTACTCCACTCCCTTTGCCTCGAGTGTACGCCGACTACAGTTACTTCTTGTTGCAATACTCGCGGCTAGGTTTTGGAATGATTTGCGCGCGAACCGCCCTGGCGTATTGACTGCTCTTTTTTGATGATGTTTTTGTTTAATCGATACTTTGTAGTGTTGAACAGTCCGTCATGGATACCAGCCTTCACCTAGCCCTGACAGCCTTCGCGCAAGGTGAGACGGGATTAACGTTGTGATCTTGTCGTATTCAAAGACTTGAGGAGCTGTGAGCGCTTTCAGCAGCCCATGGAAGCCAACGGAATCAATGCGTCAATCAGAATAGGGGTCAAAACTTGCACTTACGCTGTTATTACCAACATCTGTATTAGCTGCGATGGACTTTGATTTTTGATCTATTCCATCCTGTCTGTACTCCTTCAAGCCCTAAGCATTTACCACCATTATGACATTGTGAGATCAACAATGTCTGTCATCAACCTACCGGGACCGCTGGCTCTGCTATTACTCTTTTTCACTAAGTTTCATGTACCTACATCGATTCTGCGCATCAGATGTCTGCCTATGATAGTTTTTCATACATGCAATGCACAGTCTTCTAAAAGGGTTTCGTGCTGATATATGAGTGTGTATACCCAAGGAGGTCATGAAGGCTAATTAGCTGATGGGGGCAACCGTCTGACGCCAATAACCTATGCTAATTCCCTTTGAAAACAACTCAGCAAGTGTGGAGAAACAGCATTCAGGTCAATAGTGATTCATAAGTGGTAATACATTAGAAGGGTCGAAAATCTTGACAAGCATGTACCGAATTATATGAACGTGTTACAGCAAGACCATCTCCAAAAACCCTTTTCTACGCGTTTTTCAGGTTGAAAAGGTTTGTTATTAATGAATAGTTTCTTCTGTTTAGCCTTTCCGAGGTGTTATTGATGTTATTTATTGAGCATTAGCAAGCATACAACAATACAGTCAGTAATGCAGCTTGAATACACAATATTCGAGGTGGCTAACGTTTCGGCGGGTCGCCTTCGTCAGAGCCTGGAAAGAGCAAATTGATCCACGACTCACTAAGCCAAAAACCTCCATAACCTTAGCAGAAAACGTTAGAGATGTGTTTTGGATCGCATAGTAAAAGCTTCATTCTAAAACACTCACCGTTTTTTTGATAATTCTGTCTATCAATTATTAATTGAAGACAAGCCGCTTAAGGTCAGTGCATCAGTGGTCTGTGCCTGACTCGGGCCGGAAAAATCAGCCTGAGGTATGGTTCGAGGTCACGCGTGACGTAGCAGCATACAGAAAGAGTAGGCGCGTGTGTCGCAGTGGCTAGAGGTTTATTACAAACTAGTTAG
Organism: Parelaphostrongylus tenuis; assembly: GCA_019055375.1. Classification (NCBI taxonomy): domain Eukaryota; kingdom Metazoa; phylum Nematoda; class Chromadorea; order Rhabditida; family Metastrongylidae; genus Parelaphostrongylus; species Parelaphostrongylus tenuis. The sequence goes on from JAHQIW010003683.1 coordinate 56,239, forward strand.
CTAATGATTCTATCTCGTACCAAGAATTACTAAACCATTCTTTCTTCTAAGGTCAATGAGTTGGTATCAAACTTGTTTAAAGGGATAACAACATTGCTCCGATTCATCAGCAGGCTACCGACGCGATCTACTGCAAAGGTCAATTATGCTTTCATTACGCCGAACGATTCCTAATGAAGTCGAATACATGACGCCTTCCGCAGGATTTGATTACTGTTGAGGTAGAAGCTTTAGTGCATAATTTTTGATACACTCAGATGGAGAAAACAATGAAAAAGTAGCAAGCGGATACCGCATGGACTGACTGAAAAGGAGGAAAACTGTATTTGCACTTGGAGTCCGATATGAAAGGATTTCCATTTGCACATAAGTCAGCTATGCGTCAAACAGATGCATCAGCCACATGGATTAGAGCATTGTTTAACAGTATGTCCAAATATCTCCGTAACAGACGTCACGAGTATACATGTGAACAACTAAATAACCCCTCATGTTGAATGTGACCAATGCACAACTTGAAATCATATTAATACTTTCAAAATCTATTAATAATCTCTTTCGTCATAAATGAAAACTCCAAAATTTTATAGATGCGTGAAGACTTCTATCTTTTAAGTTTCGACCTCGTTGAAAATAACGTTCCCGAAAGAAATTGAGCCAGATTTAAAATTATCTGAACTTTCTATCAGAAACCATTTCAAATAAAAACTATATTTAAGCGAACATCTTCGGGCCGTGCTTCACGAACTTCTGGTTATTCAAGATTTTTTTTTGACAAAATAAACATTAAGGAAATAGAAGAAAATCTACCTTACGCATTCCATAAAATCAGATTTTTTTGTGAGAAAATTGAACACTGCATCTGGATGGCAGGCATCTGTGGAATCTGATTCTGATGACTTTCAGTTTAATCAATCATCAATTACGATATGATATATATTTTGCACAAAGCTGAAACTGGCCATCATTCTTAAACCGCATGAATCCTTTGTAACTGGGTAGTCCTAATATCAAAAACTTGATTTTCAAATTAGTACCTATGCCGTCAACAGCCGCCCAAATGACCAATTCTAAGTCACAAGAGGAGGCTAGAATGGACATGCCCTGACGAGAAAACTCTTGATCGGTCGAGCGACAACCGCTTACCATTCGACGTTCACCGAACGAGAGACATTGAGTTGCTAGCGTACTCAGTAATTCAACGACAAAAGCATTAAGCTGAAAAATGATTCTTGCTAAATACAGAAAATGGTCGTGATACCTCTTGTAGCAACAGAAGACATGTAAAAGTTAGCGTCTGACTCAGGGTTCTATAGGGAGTTTGTTCGATAAAGGAGCCCTAAACAAAGCAAATCAAACGTTATGAATAAGAAATAAATTTCAACGACTGACAAGAAAGTCAGCTGAATAGTAGACACGAGGTGAGAGAAGTAAAATCAGCGTCTTAATATCCTCTTGTGAAGCGAAATTGCAGTGACACACGAAAAGGACCATACAGCGTCGAACGGATAATGAGCAAAGAATCTCCTAGTTAAAGTCAATCGACTTTTATGAGTTCAATTTTGTATTCTGGAATATGAGCGATAATTGGGTTTGTTGCAGATGATCAAATGATAAATCAATGAAAGGACACCACATAAACGAAACGAAATGTCTACATACCACATATACATCGGTAAAATGATTGTTTAGTTGCAAGAGTGCATTTTTACCTAAGAGCTCCTGCACCTGGAAGAAAGAGAAATTTATACAGTAGGAGATAGAGCGAGGGCGAGAGAGAGAGAGAGAGATAAAGAGAGAGATAAAGAAAGAAAAGGAAGTTGATTTTGGTATCATAGACTGACCGTATCAAGAATTGATTCTAACCCTTTTGTAATAATCGTGAATATCGACGTGGCGTCTGTTTTATTGTAGGAACTGACGTTACTCGCTCCATACGTGTTGTAGAGTTTGCTTCGTTGGTGAACAGTCGTCGTCATTTTATTCGCATTTGAAATACTGTCATACCTTTCCTTCGAGTGCCTTATTAGGACCACGCTCAAATTTCAATAAATCCTTTCATTATTATTTGAGCCAGCTTGTTATGTGGTCTGGTAAAGGCTCTTGTACAGCCCTCGCTGTACAAGAGCCCTTATTAGACCATACACGTGTTTCGTCTTTGCAGACTCGTCAGCCGGGCAAAACCCGTCGTCTTTCGATATTTTAAAGTCAGCTCTCTAGGTAGCTCTGCTTCCTTACAGAGAGTTATCGTAGACGAACGTTTTACACTCTATGTCAAGCGAAATTCCGAGAGAACTGACTTTAAAAATATTGAAAGACGATGGGTTCTGCCCGGCTGACCAGTCTGTAATGACGAAACACGTGTATCGGGCTGTACAAGAGCCCTTACCAGATCACATGACATGTTGGCTCAAATAATAATGAAAGATTTTATTGAAATCCTATCGCCCAAACATGTTGTTCCATTCGTCATCAAGATTGATTCGAGGTGTCTCGACTCTATAAATGCATACAGTTATAACATTACCGATGAATTAAGAGACTCAGGAGGATATGGCAAGTGTGAAGTATTTCAGTTCTTCGCAGCAACCAATGGAGAAAATTGCGCATATTACACTGCAAAAATCCTAATTTATACTTTTAATACATCTCCAATGTTCTGTCTCAACATATCACTAAGAGTTTCTCACCTTATCACTTTGCTTGACCCATATGGGATTTTTTACTGCTTGGGTTCCAGTACTTCTAGCATTCGGTTCGTCTCCTCGCTTGCTTGGGGATTTGCTTGGTCAGATACTGCTCGAGCACGTTTCCTTGCAGTGACGAGGATAGCCCGGTTGCGGAGTTTGCTGACTGATTGTCAATGAGTGTAGGAGGATGAACCCCGCGCTGAGCATCAAACACTAACCACTCCGTCACTACCTCCCGACGTAAATAATAATAACTTTGGTACTGAGACCTCTTTATAAACATGATGATGGCTTAACCTAATCAACTACAGGAGTAGTCTCGACCGTTACCCCCATATGAAAGGACGTCGGATCTCTATCACGGACAGCTTCATTTCAAAGCCCTAGGGCTTCTCTGCGCTACAGTCATTTCAAAATTTTCCAGTCTTATGCTTCCCTTCACTTCATAAGCTTTAATAGAATCTTGTATTTGAAGCCATATGCTTATGATTGGCTGATATTATGCTCACTTATGCAAAACAAAAAGATCTCAATTGGTTAACTTCTTTGGACCACAGTTCTGCACATGTCTTTAAATCGAAACACATGGCATGGGAATCGCAAATGCCGTATTCTACGTTAGAAAGCAGTTTTTAGGAGCATTATTACACGAAAGTAGGCCCATGAAAGGATTGTCCGTGTATAAAAGATCTACAAGAATTCTCTACTTTACCGGTTTTTCATAACAGTGCTATGAAGTATTCAAGAATACTGATGCCATATGATGTCGCTTGGAGAATAGAATGATTAACAAAATATGCTATCTAAGTAGAAAACTCTCATTTCCGTTATTCTTCGTCATATCTTAAGAGGGACAGTCGAAATCTATAGGGAATACATATGAAATAAGAGGCTTGCTGCTGCTTGACGAGTATCGACCAAGTGAGCGGAGAAATCCCAGCACGTAGCAGGTTAATTTGGGACGTGAGCTGAAATCAGTATCATTGACAAGAATGGTCTTTCCAAAACAACGAAACATTCTCCACATACGTTTTGACTACCCTATATTGCCTGATCCTCCAAGATCTCAACAATAGATGCAACAGCGCACTCAGGAGCATTTATCTGAAGCGAGAATGCTCGCAAAAAAGATTCTAATACACTCTGAAAAGTAAAGAAATAATGATAAATCTCAGATTATAGCAGTTTTGAATAGATCTCATATGTCTCCACACCAAAAAAAGTGCCATTTTGAATCATACACCGTGAAAAAAAAAGATTTTTTTTTGTTAATGTGACACATTTTGTTGAAGCCTTTTCTGCTGGAGAGATCTCTTCCACTAGATTTTCAGTATTCCTTCAAAGTCTCAATCTCGACAATTTCGATAGTGCACCTCATTTTTGAAAAGTTCTTCATGCTGCGCTGTAGCAGTGAAAACATCATCAAAAAGTACCGAACAACATCTTATCAAGTGCAAGGGAGAAGAGATAAGATTTTTTCTATTTGACCGCTTTTAGCGGTGATAACATTTGATAATATATTACCCAATGACAAGAGAGATGTGCAAAACATTTTCGTCAGGTGGTAGTCGAACCCACATTCCACCCTATCCGGGCGCTCTTTCTACGCTGCAACGCTTTATCTGTCAACAGCCAACCATCAACGGTCTGGCGCGGGTAGTCGCTAGCGACATTGAACCCACTATGATGACGGATATTTGGCATCAATAATCAATCAGAATGCTTTTTGATTTGACCGCCTCTAGTGGTGGTAAGATTTCATAATATACCCAATGATAAAGAGTGATGTGCAAATAGTTTAAGGGCCTGCTGTTGACAGATAACGTGTTATAGCTCAAAAAGAGTGGTGTCAAAACGAGCGTCGGTAGTAGAGCGGTTCAATAAGCGACCCCGGTAGGGCGAAATGTGGGTTCGAATCTCACTTGGCGAAAACGTTTTTGCACATCACACTTTATCATTGAAAATAAGACTTGTTTCCGCTTGCCAGCAAGTGATTTTATTGTTAAGACTCGTCGAACTGAAGAAAAAAGCATTAACCTGAGCACTGGCGATGGCATCTTGGTACTCCGCTAGATGTGCAGCAAGATCAGAAAGTAGTGTGTTAAAACAGAAAGCAAACTGCTCTTGTATTGGAATCACTGAAACTCTCAACAAACAAATTTGTGCGTCTTAAGACATATTATATTTGGACTGTGCTCAACAATGCGTGATTGTAACAAAAAAAATCTCCCCTCAAGTGTCACTTTTCTAGAACTTTTTCTAGATCTTGCTATAGTAAAGTCTGAAAACATCGGTGCGAGGTCTTATAGCGATTCGCTTATCGCGGATACCCGCCGAATCTTGAAGAAAAGATGGAGACTCATGCCTCGTGAGAAAGTTTCAAATGAGGCAATTTGTTGTTGAAAAGGTTCCCGATGTTGGTTGCAGTCGCTTGTGGGTCATCACAGGAAACACACATCGTATATAGTGGATAGGAGGATTCTCAAAACTTTTCTCCTCCCAGACGGACATTTGGATGGAAACATCGAAACTATTCTCCAACTTCAGCAGTTTTTTTTCAAAATAAAAGAAATTTTACTACGCCACAGTTCAACATACAGTAGTACACCTACGAGCCATTCTGAAGAAATAAACCATTGGATGTGTGATTATGATGAGTGAATCACGTAAAAAACCAAGTATCAGACTTATTCACAAGACCATCATCAATCCATTTCATCCCAGGCGTTATCAGCAGTGGAACCAGTTTATTAGAAACTGAAAAGGAGAAAAAGCAGTTTAGAAGTTACAATGACATCCTTACGAAGATTACAAAAATAAAGCTAGCCACTGTTAATGTTATATGAAGAAGCACTTTTCCGTGTGATTGAAGCAGGAAATTCACAACACCAATGAGTGTCGACCGCACAATGTGGTTCAAGGGCTGTGATCGAGATCATCGGAGAGTCCATTTAGCAACAATCGTCTCAGACCGCTTGAGGTCGTTCTCTCAATCTAAACTCCTTTAATTATTTCTCCTTGAGAAAACAGAAGGCAACAAAATCTCCATTCAACTATTTTTCAATCTCATTCAAAAGCAATATGATCTGATAACATATTATGGACCTTTCATGGGGTTTGCTACGACACTTATAAAGTGGTTACCACGTGTTTTGGTCTTCCAGTCTCATCAATAGTGCGGTGCCTTTTCGTTCAGCCAGTTCCTCGTGGAAGGAAGCGAAGACGAACTTTCTACACTTGACGTCCGGTGAAAGGCTTACCGTGGCGTTCTTTTATAGTAGTCGATTGTCGATTTCATGGCAAGATATGCTATCAGATATATATTCTTTTTGAGAGAGGTCATATGTCTACGTAACAGCCGTACGCCATGCAGTCGAAGTCACTCTGAAAAAAGCCAAGGTGATTGCTCCACTGTATGTTGTGTGTGGAGAGTTCTCGGTCGATTCCACTATGACAAGAAATGAGTCCTCTAGGGACTCAGTCATCAAAAAGGCACCGAATTACTGTTGAGGCTGGGAAACAAAAGACAGTCTTAAGAACATTTTTGAGAAAAAAATCATGCATAGCATTTGACTTCTTTAGGTATCATTGGAGGTGCCTGAATTGCATAGTTGTCCTTCACAAAGACTCGTGGTGGCCCACCGGTGCATCAATTCAATAGCGCTATCCTCCCAACAAGTCGGATACCATTTTCTCTACTCCGGAAGGATGGAAGACCTAATGAGCTTTAAATACGAGAACGAACCAAAGTATATAAGTACTACATGGAGCGCATTTGATGCGGTGGTCAGAGGTGCAACACACACTTGATCCATGGTTCGACTCCGCACCCATGGTTCAGCATGCCTTCCGTCTCTCCAGAGTCGGCGAACTGATGCCAGATTTGTCTACGAGGATGGCAACACTGAGTTGATACATCGGTAGGCCACTGCGAGTTAATGTAAAAAACAAAGTATGCATGTCTAATCACTATCAACGATATTGAGAGAATCGAATGCATGACACAACCCTCAGAGATTGATCAACGTCGCGAGCTTGATTCTGCATCTCTCATATGCACTACTTTTCTCACCGCATTTCCTTAGTAATGAAATAAACCGTTTAAGTGAGTTAGAGTAGAACTCAAGAACTTGAATGTATGTCGTAAACAGCCAGACTTCGAGAACATAGGACCAAGGAGATACAAGTACGATGGCGTAGAGCAAGTGTACTAGTCAATTTGAAGTGGACAGCAAATCGAGTTGAGGATCAACGTTATTTGCATCTTCAATGTAAATTAGCATAGTGATGAGTATCAGCACTAACCTTAGCCAAACATATTGCAGAATACTGGATAATCATGGAGGCAAAATCATCGATTCTCTCTATATGACCTAAAGCAAATTCAAAGTCTAACGTGAATATCCAACTACACTGAAAAGCAGCGTACGTATATTTCGTGGAAGAAACCTATGTCCTCTAGAAAAGAGAACTGATAAAGTGCAAGCTTTACAACCTCAGTCGGTGGTTGAACCCGCTCTTTAACCGTGCTGGGAGTGTGTGCTACCACTACACCACAAAGGCCAGAGCTTTTCTTTATCACTCTGTTTGCTTGGTATTGCGTGACCGCAAAATAAATGGAAGGAATAAATACCTTAGAGGAAAAATAGACGCGTATAACACAGAAACGGATTTGACTTTATTTCAAAACGAAAACAAACTAATGATGGATCTCAGTATCCAATACACACAAAAACGAGCACACAAAGATATCTACTTACCATTTTTCGAAGTAGACATTTAGAGAATCAAAGGCAATTCGAGGAAATCTTGGAAAACCTACGATTTGACCACCTTCCAATAGCTAATTATAGAATCCAACTGACATGCATATAGCCTTAAAGATCTGAAACACTGATGTGGAGCAAAATGGGTGCAAAATCTTCCGCTATACAACCAACAGCGAAGAAAATCAGAGGCAAATGAATCGGTTAGAAGGTAGTCAGCTACATAAGAAACAATAATGATGGAGCATGAGCTACAAACGTTAACAGAAGATAGAGTCTGAACTCACTCTTAGTAGAGCCAAAAAAGAAACTTAGTAGAGCATTTCAATGTTACTGCTTCTGGGTTTTTTAATCTTTTCGATATTCTTCGTTATGAGGTCATAGAGTGTAGAAAAATGATTCCGCATCTCTAGAACGACCATTCTGAAAGACAAAAAACTTGGTGGTATGATTTTCGCAGAAGGACAAAAAATTTCTCACCTGACGTTGATGAACTGTTTCTCGTCCATGTAGAGGATGGCTCTCCTATAATCTTCTACTTGAGGATATTTTGCAACCTATAAAAAACACTCAATTATGAAATAAGGATAGAGCTTCCAGCATTGGTCAATCCCTTTGGAATGAGCCCCATGCATTCGTCACCGATTTTTAGCTTCGTTCGACGTGACCAGATGCATGACTCGCCTTTACAACGGCTCGCAGTGATCCACCGAAGTACTAAGTCAGTGCCACTATCTTCCTCCACGAGTCAAATCTGGCTCCAATTTAATGACTCCGAATAGACGGAAGGCTTGCCGAGCTCTGAGCCTAGGATCAAACCATCGACCATTGCTTGATAGAAGTGTAAAGCACTTTTAACCACTGCGCTGCAAGGGCTCCTACTTCTGTGCCAGGACAGAGTGGTGGAAACGACTGCGATGGGATCCACTTTTAAAAATGGTGAAAAATTGGAACAAAATCAAAGCATTACCTTAGTGAGCAGCTTCGCTCGGTTCGTAAAATATTTGCTCATTTGATCAAGGAATAAATCCGCTTCGCTTTCCACATTGCGAACCTGCACCTAGCAGAACTATAATGAAAACATATTGCAATCTGATTCCTGAATGTTACCTCGCCAAGAGTTTCCTGTTGAATGGAAACACCGAAGTTATTTCCGTCTTCGATACGAGGGATTAACAAGGTTATCCACATCTTAACCTGCAATGAAAAGACTCTCAAAATCACTTTGAAATGACGTCACGTAATGAAGTGTAAGAGACGATTTAGAACACCTCAAACAAATTAAAAAAAGGATTAACCTTATTGACTTTCTCGACGGCATCCCTTAGTAATGGACGAATCTGATCCATAAGGTCGGTAAGTTGGGAATTGCAATGCACTTTACCATTAATGAAACCTTAAACAGGTATATCTATGTATTTACCAGTTTGAAATTATATAATCAAAGCATAACAGGGCTGCTAACTACTCCATGATTTAGAAAACGCAACATGATACTTTTGAGTAACTAACAGTAGAAAAGGACTACACCTCAAAGAGTACTGAGTGCTACGCATAACATTCGACATCGTCAGGAGTTGAACCCATGTTTTATCACGAGAGGAACGACGTGTTATATTACACCAACGATGTCACTCCTGCGCTATCACTTCTGATATACCCATCATAACTGTCAACATGCAACCCGCAACGGGTTTGGTCGGGTAACCGATCTGGATTCAATGCCTATAGGAATTTACCCAACAAACCCTTTGTAAACTGGTTGCTGGCAGGTACGACAGTTTTATCGGATGCGCCCCTGTATGGGTTGAATGCGAGTTCAACTCCCGGCTGATGGCGAACGTTTTGCCATAGCACTCAGCACTCTCAGTATATATATGTACATATATATATATATATATATATATATATGTATACATATATACGTATATATGTATGTATATATATATATATTCATAGCATCATAAAATCTTTAACAAACAGCAAAAATAATGAATTAAATGAAACTGTTACCGTTATGGCAATTCCCTGGAAATTCATTTAACTTTCTCTTTTTGACAACAGGTGCATCTTGGTCTTCTACGGCATTCTAGAACTTAGCATCATGTTCGTAATCTACACGAGCTATCAAAACGATAAAGCTTTTACCGAATTAGTAACGTGCGGCACTGGGATGTTTAGATCCGAATCCGGAATCATCTCTGGCAGGCGGGCGTACGAGAAACGATAAGTCTATAAATCATTACTTGCAGAACAGAACAAATTACTATAAAGCCGCATAAGACAGATCGAAAAAGAGTTCGAAAAGTGTCAGAAAGTAGCAAATACCTTAAGGAGATTGTCGTATTCTATGACCTTTTTCGGGAACTCTACCATGACGATTTGTTCTGCCTCTTTGGATAGTTCCAGCTTGTAATCGTTGAACTGAAACTCTGATCTCTAGTTAAACAAAACCATTTCTTCGACCAAGTAAAATGTATTGATACTAATGTACGGGTACTACTTCTTTATTGTTTGAAACTAGTTTCTCACCTTATGAGGACAAGGCCTTCCTGTTTTATTTTTCAAACTACGAGTTATTATTTGTTGGCATAAATCTAGATGCTTCTGAAGCTAAGTTTAGTTCTTAAAAATGTCTTCATACGTCGCTGAAAGAGCAGAAAGAAGATAATATTTTGTACTCTTAAGCTCATACTTCGTAGCAGACTTCAGTGAGAGTATAAGATGAAATCAAAAGAGCGATACACATAGTACGATATAGCCACCTTTTTCCGACAATTGGAATGCAGAAATCGTAGAAATCTTCACGAAATAAGAGGAAATTTCTAAGTAAAGCACGGAAATCGCGTTCTTTCAAGCCACGTTGAGATTGTTGCACGCAGGGCGATTTGGAAGACATGCGAAAACGCGCCAATTGTGGAACGTCGACTTATTTCTGCGGCAAGAACGGTGTAAAAAGGGCCTCCTTAAGAGGAAAGCACAGTACCGAAACTTCTGCTCTTCGAGCTATCGAATGATTCCCATGTCTTGGGGAAAAACTCTGCCCAGCGGAAAACTCGCCGACTGCGCAACTCAATTATATTATCGCTGCTACAGCGCAATGAAAATGGCCTTTTCGGGATACAAGGAGGCTTTCAAAGTCTCTGAAAAAATCCAGTCCAATGCAAAAACTTATCAGTGACTACTAAAGTTTCAACCTCCCCAAAAATTAATACATCCTGACAGCATATTTCGAGCCTTTCAGGAGGTCCGTTACGCTACTTGTACACTGCAATACACGCGTTTCGGCCATGCAACCTCGTCAGTCGCATAGTGCCCTTAGTCTGCGCCAATCCCTCTCGCGTGAGAACCTCCTTACGTAGAGGGATCGTCGACGAACACGTTACACCGCGTGCCAAGTGAAATTCACTTCAACCACAATAATATATCACTTCATGCCCAGCGACATGTTAACTAGACATTGCAGTCATCAACGATCGATTGCTCATGGGTGGTATTTTTACTATAAAACCTATATAATCGATTGTTATCCAAGTGACGACTGTGACGAGGCTGTAAAGCCGAAATACATGTATTGCACTGCATAGACGTCGCAACGGACCTCATGAAAGGCTTGTAATATGGTGCCAAGATGTGCTAAAGAAATAGTGCAATAAACGAAAGATAAGACACCCACCGCTTTACTAGCCCCAGCTTTCGTCATTGTTGATTGTGCAGACGGATAATCTGACTGAAACTACTTTTATAGTTGATATGAGAAGATGGTAAAAAAGGAATTTGAGGGTAAGTTACAGAAGAAAACCATTAAAGTATATTTGGCCGATATCCAAAATTGACAAAAACTGTACAAGATACTTTGAGATTTACTAAGTAAAAGCAAATACACGTGAAAACATGGAAAAGTGCTTATTTCTTCACTTTTATGATATCAACGATAGTCTCATGACACTGTCTAAATTTCAGATCAGAGGCATCCGAAGCGTATTTGCTGGGTTTTTTAATATAGTCTCATCCTCGTCCTATTCTAACAATCCATCCAATGTTGAACCTGGAACGAGATAGCTCATCCACACTTGGCTTACTTGAGAATTCTGAACAATGAATAACCATACCTGATTTCCCTTTCATGTATAGAAGAACTAAATCTCACTTGTAAAAGGACATTCTCCTTCTCAAGGCTATCACGGAGTTCATTGAATGCATCTTGATTATTTCTAGTTTCCATTCCGGTTACTAAATTCATACTAGCAAACATTCGGTGCTCTGCTAACAACAAGCTCACAAAATTGGATAAAATTGAGAATTCAAACAAAGTCAAATAAAAAAAAACCAAAGTCAATATAATCCACAACTTTGGCTAACCTGGTGGTGGGCAATGATGGATGCGCCTGAACATGTACAGCAGTCTATTTATCGTCCGAACATTTCCCAAAAATTTTGCCATAACCGTGGCCCACGCTGTTTGTCTTTATCTTCCGCTGTTCCAAGAAGCCAACCTTACAGGATAACTTGACATTTCAGCTTATACAGCGTTGATACTTCAGCTATATGCTCTCAAGCAAAAAAAGAAGCTAATAAGTTATTGTACGTTATATAGAGCACAAAATCACAGATATTTGTAGAAGTACCACTCCCAGATTGCAGTCCACTTCAGGACTAAAAGACTAAGGAATAAGCCCTTGAGCTTCGTCTCTTCCCTGAAGCATGCGACATGCGTTCAACTCATCGAGCATCGTTTGAGTGATTAAATGAGTATTTGGTCTTCACAAATGACTCATGGTGGGCTCAACCGATGAATCAGACCAGTGCTGCCACCCTCCCAGACAAGTCTGGTACCAAATTACCGACTCACGAGGGATAGAAGGCTTGATGAGTCAGAGGCGCGGTGTGGAACCACTGATCTTGTGTTCGCCCAGGGCTTCTAAACTATGTGTCCCACGCGCCCATTTTTGGACCCTCGCCTATTGAGACGGGTTGTGTTTACATATAAAATTCGTAACATCGATTCAACCAAGCTGGCTCGACAAACAGCACCTAAAGCTGGTTTCGAGGACTGAGAAGAGACTTTGCTCTATTTTCTTACGTGCACACAATTTTCATATGTATCGCCCTTACTCGAAGCGGATTCACTACTGAATCAGATTTTCTGCTTCAAAATGGCACCCTTATAAACAACAATATATTTCGGAACTCCATTATGTCTTGCTAAATGACATCAAAACTTGCGCACCCGATCTCGTATTCGAAACACGAGCATCGACGGAGGAAATGGGAGGTGGGGAATATATTTTTCTGACTTTCACAAACAAAAATTAGCCACGATAGATTAGAACAAATTCAATTCATAGAATATGGAGAACTGCAACTGAGTGGCAATGATTTGTAAGTTTGTACGGTTTCCAAAGCGATGTGGTCATTGGATCCTTCTCCCGATTGTCATGTAGTCATTCAACTGAACGCCTATAATCGTCTCACTTTGGTCGACGCCACAAATCCAAAGAGTATCATTTCGATCGGTAGTCATGGAAAAGAAAATATACTCAAGTAGCACGCAAAATAATCGACTGCAAGTACTACCGGGGTCCGTACAGCGTATGTAAGCCTGGTTATCTAAACAGATGACAATTGAATATGCATGCACATATCTTCACAGAATATGCTCACCGTTTCAAATTACCATTCTTGGTACAAAGCCTAAGGTTTATTGGAACCATTTGACCGACCCTTTGAGTAACTCGTCTTTAGTAAAGTTAAGAAAATGCTGGACGAATGGAGTTTATAACAGCATAGAGGGCAACCAACAAGAAAGAAGCATGATGAATCATTCCCACATAACAACGAAACTCACTGAAACATCGCGAAAGCACAAGAGATCGACTTTTGGGTGATTTCGATTTACCTGAAGCTGTCGATCCGTAGAAGCATTCGGATGGATTCAAAAAAGGTCTTTGTGGGGAGGACGATAGTGGCAAGACCTCATGCCAGTCGTTGCCCAATCACAACTGCTCTAAGCAGTCCGTAATGCACTTTCTTGTCTAAAGAACAACTAAGACCCCTCTAACACATGAGAAACAAAGGTTTTCATATATATATATATATATATATATATATATACGTATATATATATACATATGCATATATATACATGTATATACACATATATACATGTATATACTTATATATATGCTTATGACTTCACGACTACTAAAAGCACTACAAAATTAAGGATTTCAGGGATTTACAAGAAGTCAACTAAGTTGCAAGGGAACGAAAAACATATCTAAAATAATAAATTCAAATTTCACGGGTACGAGCCCCGCCTAACGCAAAAGCTTTGCAAGTCACTCCAAACGTTGGATATATCTATAATATCATACCACCGCTAAAAAGCGGTCAAACAGAAAGAATTCCCAATATCTGTCAACGTGACTGGGTCCAATGTCGGATCGATTACCTGAATCAAACTGATGACGGTTGGTTGCTGGCGGACAAATGTGCTGTAACGTAGAAAGAGTGATGGAAAAAAGAGCGTCAGAAGTGTGATAGGTTAGAGCACGCATCCCCAGATAGATTGAGTGTGGGTTTGAGCTCCGCCTGGAGCAAAGGCCTTCGCACATCACTCTACATCACTGGATACAAATTGAAAATTTCAGTTAGAAGAAAGAAAGTCAAAACTTCTAATGGAGCGTTCTCAACGGACCATTACATAAAATCATCAGACACTACTCATGCAAGCCGGTTTGAAAGATTTCGCTCGATATGGAAGCGTTAACGGAAAAGTGGGAGATTATAGAGGGCAAAGATTTCACTTCGGTGGAGTTGTGGAACATGTTAGCCAAGTTTAATGAAGTCCATAACAATTAGAAAATTTTTTCAGAACTAAGAAGTCAAGTTGCTCTCAATACCTATGATACAATTAAAACTCATAACGTCGCAAATGTGTTAGAAATGTCATGAAACTATTGCGATCAGAATGCTGAATAATTCTACTGCGCACTCGTACTGCATGAGGATTTCAAAAATGGCTTTCATTGCAGAATACCATATGTTTCGTTTTTTGGAAGTGTAAGGGAATGAATGAAGAATGAGAAATTTCAAGCAATCATTGAAAAAACAGTATGAAGACCCAAAATCCAATACCTAGATTTGAGAACTCTCAAACACTGAAACTATGCCTAAACCGAACAAGCACTCCAGCCCTCTGATGACTGCAATTTTCCACCAGATTTATACGGAGAAAACTACCTCCAACCCACAACTCGACTGATCTGACCGACTATAGCGAAGTTTATGGACGTTCTGTAGAGCTATCCAAGCATTTGCCAAACAGAATCAATTCCCCCAACACGTACGACATTCAAGAAGAGAAAATGCGCAATAGCCAACCCAGTACACAAACTTAAGGCATATACCCCTAGATTCCGAAAGCGAGCGTGTTTGCGCGCTCTTTTTTTTTTGCAAAAATCAAACCGCTCTTAGCCATGGAATTCAAAGATGATAGATCCATGAATACTGGACAACAATCACTAGCAGTGATTTAGAGGCAACATATTCTACGCCGTTTGGATATGTGGAAAACCTGAAGTGAGAGAGGGAGAGAGAGAGAGAAAGAAAGAGAATGAAAAATTAGAGAAAGAGGAAAAAAGAGGGAGAAAGAGAGGAGGGGAAGGGAGGGGAGGGGGGGGGGGGGGTAGAGAGAGAGAAAAATACGAGGTTTCTTTTCGTTTTACCTGTTGCACACAGTGCTAAATATCATTTGTTAACACAGTGATCTACACCATTCAAAACTTAGAATGGTATACTGCCACAGAATTGGAAAAAAAGTTACATTGACATAAAGAGATGTAACAATGAGGACCTCAGTTTTCGTGGCCGCTTTCAGTACCTCCGCTCCTGATACATATTGTGCTGTCGGTTTACATAACTGACTCTGTCGATTATCTTCTAATGACATTAACCTGTTAACTTAGGGATGTTGAGTGATATAGAAATGGAAATTGGGCGAAAGTTGAATCCGCATCTTACCCTTTCCACGGGCGATTCTTTCTTGGAAATTTACTAAGACCTTAATGATATTGCCATAAAAGCAGTAAAATAAAGGAAAAGAATTCATGTAGCATGCAGAACCTGAAAACCGTTTTTCATAATAGAAACGACTTCAAAAATTTTTTTCACGATACACAACGTCAAAATACTATGACAAAAATGCACATTGTAGAGTATCTGATTTATTTCATTTTCTTTGATTTCCGAGCGCAGTATCCGAGTTGTTGCGATGCTCGTCGCGGTGGGCGTAGAGTCCACCTCTACCTCCAGCCTTCTCAGGCAGTCAACAAAAACGCCTTATGACACGCTACAGCCAAGCTATCCTCGCGATTGCAACGGTTCCGCAAGATTCGAAAATATCCTATGTTTGACACCCACCGCGCGCTTTCATTTATATCAAGCGCATAAATCGCTGGAAGCACGAAAAGCATATAAACGTGTAAACGAAATGTTGCAGTATCAAAGACAAGCGTTTTTAGAGTTCATCTCGAAGGGGAGAAATGAATCCTGATTGGATGACAAAATTGCATCGCACATGTGTGACGCACTAACGTAATCCATTGATCGCCGTATTCAAATCAAGGCCAGCATCCCTTCCTTCCTCTTGCCTCAGCCCGTACACTCGCCGAATAACAAATGCCTGCATATGTGAAACTTGACCTTATTTCCCCTTTTACATTGCAGTGAAACGGTCGTTCCACAAAATATGCGCAGCTTTTGAATTACGGGATTTTGAGCTACCGAATGGCTATCTACATTTGAAATAAATTACGCTGTTCTGCGAGAAATGTGCGTATGTGAAACACAGATCCTTTCCTTCTGCTACAGCGCTGTTAAAAGAGCTTTTTCAAAAAGCAGGCGTACTTATGGATTTTCCGAGACTCGAGCTATCGAAGGATTACTAGTAGCCTAAGGAAAGAGTTTTTTTCTGAGAAATTTAAGCGAAACTTGTAGAGCTTGCGAAGCGTGATTTTATTTCGTTTGTTACCGCGCTATTAAGAGGCCTTTTCAAAAAGGATTATTCCGCGCAGTAGCCAGGAATTTAAGCTTTCAAGTGATTGCTGAAAGTACCATAAAAAGTCTTTGCCCAGCGTAAAGTGTCGTTTCTTCACTTATCTCCTCATACCTCAAAAGAACCTTTGAATTTGAAGATTTGGCCACTTGAAATGCAGAATACAATATCGACAGTTTC
Source organism: Parelaphostrongylus tenuis (assembly GCA_019055375.1). NCBI lineage: Eukaryota > Metazoa > Nematoda > Chromadorea > Rhabditida > Metastrongylidae > Parelaphostrongylus > Parelaphostrongylus tenuis. The sequence continues at coordinate 72,933 of JAHQIW010003683.1, forward strand.
CCTTAGTCAAAGATCCTGAAAAAAATCGGCTGGTAGAGCAAAATTCATCCGTAACATCGACTGTTTCCAAAATCTCGCAATAAACATTCAAAATAAATCCAAAAAAGTTCTACACTGTGGCATCACCACATACGCCTCCCTCCTTGCCACAATGCAGGGCTGAATACGGGGCGAGGATCACTGACGAGGTGGCCAAAACCTCCAAACGCCGGTGTATGGCCCTGGCGTACCAACCTCGTTTAGTCTTCAAGCATTCTTTTTTAGAATTATTTCGAATGTTTATTGCGAGGCTTTAGAAACAGTCGATGTTATGGATTAATTAACTCTCGCTATGAAGAACTGAGTATCCTTTTTTGCAATAATCCTGAATTTCATTGTAAAGAACACTTAACAAGCACTGATGATGTTGGCAAAGTCAAGGGTATTAGCTCAAAACTCCCATCTAGCTACATAAATCATGGATGTAAGACAAAGAACAAAATGGGATGGATCCTAATTCAAGCATGAGTTGAGGCTACATGAATAAACAGAAATGCAACAACATAGAAACGCATGTGGTCAGTGAGTGGGTCCTCTTGTCATATTTTTATTAGCACTTTATTTGACCCGTCATCGCAGTATTTTTTCTCGCTGTGCCGGTCCCAGTACTCCTAGCATTCAATTCAATTTTCGTCTTCTTCTTGAACGTCGTAGCATACTGTATGAGCGAGACTCCTTGCAATCTCGAGGATAACCTTGTTGTGGTCCTTTACAGGACCCTGTTGCTCACTGCAGGGGAGAAGTGGGGATGGAGCTCGACACCACGCGTGCCGTGACTAGCAACACAACCACTCGGAAATGGCGTCCTATCATTATTGGATCCTAGTTCGACTTTCATCATATACGTCTAAAAAATCGTAGTTGAAGCGAACCAGCATTGGATTGGAGAATAACGTAAATCATTAAGAGCGTCCAAATTTTCATTGCCATAGATACAGATGTGATCCCACATTGAGTCGCAGGAGGCGGTGCAACGTGTATAATATAGATCTACGGTATCATATTATATATCTATAGTACTTGTATCATTCATGGCCATTCGCAGCACCATAACCGCCTTTCTGAAAATGTTTATTTCCCTGTAGGAAAACTGGACAGTTTTTGGAAATGGCATTCGAATAGTGAGGAGCAAATCACTCATGAGCGATACAACTTCCCACTCCAATAGGCATTTTCTTACTTAAAACAGAACGAAAACTTGAGAGAGTAACTTTGCAATTGGCTAATCCACACTTTTTTCAACTCACATGTTAAGGCGTAGATGCTGGTTCAAACCTCATAAACTAAGAGTGCAAGTCAGAGTAGAAGAGGGTAGCCTAGTGACATGGATGCCGCTGATCAAAAACACGATCCTGATTCGACTATGATCTTGGCTCATCGAGGCTCTCATTCTCATATCGTCAAGAAATTGGTGCTAGACTTGCCCTAAAACAGCTTACTTCTTGTTATCCAAGTGGCTCTACTATTCCAAGACCTAACCGGTTGACTTCCGTAGACCCAGAGGCGTGTCCAACGACTCCACTCCCTTTGCCTCGAGTGTAAGCCGACTACAGTTACTTTTCGTTGCAACACTTGCAGCTAAGTTTGAAATGATTTGCGTGCGATCCGTGCCGGCGTATTGATTGCTGTTTTTTGATGTTGGCACCAAAACTTTGCTATGGGTCCTGCAACGAAAAGTAGCTGTAGTTGGAGTCTACTTGGGGCAAGGGATGAAGTCGTTGACACGCCCCTGGGTCTACCGGTCAAAAAAAATCATTGCGTAAACCATTATGCAGGAACATCTATAAAGAAGAAGATAATCCTGGAGCAACAGCCGAACCCATTTTTAGCGAACCAATATCATATAGGAAGTGGTAAGATCTGCACAATAGATATGAGCGAGTTTTATCAGATAAAAAATGAGTATTAAATATCCTACACTCCCATGTTAGGCCTAACGTCACGCTTACTAAGTACATGGTTCATTTAGTAACCAGAAGTAGATTGAAATGGCCCACCAGCTGAGTTCCTTGGATGATCGTGTTATCATCATCAGTCGCACAAATGAATGACGTCGGACGTGTCTCCATGCTTCCGCTCGCCAGCTCGAACCACAAGCAAATGAAAACGATCTCATACCTCACTTCCTCTTCAGAATAAGCCACGTGCTGACATGTGACTCTTATCACACTATCAGATAATATCTTAACATGTATGGCCACTGCCGGTTTCGTACTTTATACGTATTTTATACGTATTTTCTCTACATTGCTCATGGGCTCAATAGCCAAACCTCTCAGGGGCCGGTAAATCGGTATCGGGCAGACCCTAGATTGAAGGGTAGCAGCGCTGACTCTGTATACATTAAAAAGGCCAGGCATGCTTCTAATCACCTCTGACTAAGTCGAAAAACGGAAAATAAGGAGACTTATCTGTAATTGAAGATTTCGATTTTAGCTCTTACAAGCGATTTGGTATGTGAATATGAATGTTGAAGCCGACCTCAGACCCCTGATCTCTCTTGCCT
>JAHQIW010003684.1:0-32610 GCA_019055375.1 Parelaphostrongylus tenuis
CATCCTCGTCACTGCAAGGAAACGTGCTCGAGCAGTATTCTACGACGTTCGGAGATAAGAAAAATCCCCAAGAAAGCGAGGAGACGAACCGATTGCTAGAAGTACTGTGACCCGCGCAGTAATAAAATCCTATACGGGTCAAGCAAAGTGATAAGGTGAGAAACTCTTAGTGATATGTTGAGGCAGAGCATTGAAGATGTATTGTAAGTATAAATTAGAATTTTTGCAGTGTAATACGCGCAATTTTTTCCATTAGTTACTGCGAGGATCTTGAAATACTTCACACTTGCCATATCATCCTAAGTCTCTTAATTCATCGGTAATGTTATACCTGTATGCATTTATAGTGTCGAGACACCTCGAATCAATCTTGACGACGAATGGACAACATTTTTGGACGATAGGATTTCAATAAATTCTTTCATTATTATTTGAGCCAACATGTCATGTGGTCTGGTAAGGGCTCTTGTACTGCCCGATACACGTGAATCGTCTTTACAGACTGGTCACCCGGGCAGAACCCGTCATCTTTCGATATTTTTGAAGTCAGTTCTTCCGGGAGCTCTGCTCCCTTACAAAGAGTTATCGAAGACGAACGTTTTTACACTCTATGTCAAGCGAAATTTTCACCTAACACAGAGTGTTTCGCCCTCGATTGCTCGATGGCTGGTATTTTTATCATATTATACCTTTCCTTCGAGTGCTTTATTAAGACCACGCTCAAATTTCAATAAATCCTTTTATAATTATCTGAGCCAACTTGTCATGTGGTCTGGTAAGGGCTCTTGTACAGCCCGATACACGTGTTTCGTCTTTACAGACTCGTCAGCCGGGCAGAACCCGTCGTCTTTCGATATTCTTGAAAGTACTTCTCTGAGAACTTCGCTTGACATAGAGTGTAAAACGTTTGTCTTTAGTAACTCTCTGTAAGGGAGTAGTGCTCCCAAGAGAACTGACATTAAAAATATGGAAAGACGACGGGTTTTGCCCGGCAGATGAATCTGTAAAGACGAAACACGTGAATCGGGCTGTGAAGAGCCCTTACTAGACCACATAACAAGTTGGCTCAAATAATAATGAAAGGATTTATTGAAATTTGAGCGTGGTCTTAATAAAGCACTCGAAGGAAAGGTATGACAGGATTTCAAATACGAATAAAATGACGACGACTGTTCACCAACGAGGCAAACTCTACAACACGTATGGAGCGAGTAACGTCAGTTCCTAACAAAACAGACGCCACGTCGATATTCACGATGATTACAAAAGGGTTAGAATCACTTCTTGATACGGTCAGTCTATGACACCGAAATCAACTTCCTTTTCTTTCTTTATCTCTCTCTTTCTCTCTCTCTCTCTCTCGCCCTCGCTCTATCTCCTACTGTATAAATTTCTATTTCTTCCAGGTGCAGGAGCTCTTAGGTAAAAATGCACTCTTGCAACTAGACAGTCATTCTACCGATGTATATGTGGCATGTAAGCATTTCATTTCGTTTATGTGGTGTCCTTTCAGTGATTTATCATTTGATCATCTGCAACAAACCCAATTGTCGCTCATATTCCAAAGTACAAAATTGAACTCATAAAAGTCGATTGACTTTAAATAGGAGATCCTTTCCTCATTATCCGTTCGACGCTGTATGGTCTTTTTAGTGTGTCACTGCAATTTCGCTTGATAAGAGCAAGAATTTTCTCGTCAGGGCATGTCCATTCTAGCCTCCTCTTGTGCCTTAGAATTGGTCATTTGGACGGCTGTTGACGGCATAGGTACTAATTTGAAAATCAACTTTCTGATATTAGGACTACCCAGTTGCAAAGGATTCATAAGGTTTGAGAATGATGGCCAGTTTCATCTTTGTGCAAATATATATATATATATAATATATATATATCATATCGTAGTTGAGTTGATTGGTTAAACTGAAAGTCATTAGAATCAGATTCTACAGATGCATGCCATTCAGATGCAGTGTTCAATTTTCTTAGAATAAAAATCTGGTTTTGTGGAATGCGTAAGGTAGATTTTCTTCTATTTTCTTAAAGTTTATATTGTCAAAAAAAATCTTGAATAACCAGAAGTTCGTGAAGCACGGCCCGAAGATGTTCTCTTAAATATAGTTTTTATTTGAAATGGTTTCTGATAGAAAGTTCAGATAATTTTAAATCTGGTTAAATTTTTTTCAGAAACGTTAGTTTTCAACGAGGTCGAAACTTAAAAGATAGAAGTCTTCACGCATCTATGAAATTTTGGAGTTTTCATTTATGACGAAAGAGATTATCAATAGATTTCGAAAGTATTATTACGATTTCAAGTTGTGCATTGGTCACATTCAACATGAGGGGTTATTTAGTTGTTCACATGTATACTCGTGACGTCTGTTACGCAGATATTTGGACAAACTGTTAACCAATGCTTTAATCCATGTGGCCGATGCATCTGTTTGACGCATAGCTGACTTATGTGCAAATGGAAATCCTTTCATGTCGGACTCCAAGTGCAAACACAGTTTTCCTCCTTTTCAGTCAGTCCATGCGGCATCCGTTTGCTACTTTTTCATTGTTTTCTCCATCTGAGTGTATCAAAATTATACACTAGAGCTTCTACCTCAACAGTAATCAAATCCTTCGGAAGGCGTCATGTATTCGACTTCATTAGGAATCGTTCGGCGTAATGAAAGCATAATTGACCTTTGCAGTAGATCGCGTCGGTAGCCTGCTGATGAATCGGACCAATGTTGCTGTCCTTTTGTACAAGTTTGATACCAACTCATTGACCCCAGAAAAAAGAATGGTTCAGTAATTCTTGGTACGAGATAGAATCATTCGCTAACTGGTCCGTAATAAACCTCTAGTCACTGCGACACACGCGCCTACTCTTCTGTATGCTGTACTTTTATCTACTCCATTCAAAGTCTCCGAATTGTTGTCGATATCAATGGCTTTTGCCACTATAACGAACGTCATCAGTTCTTACATCACATGCAGTTCCATTATTTCAGATCTCATCTCCCGGTGCGATCGAGAAATAGGTCATCTTTGTTGTGTGAAAGAAATGCATGAGCTCAGTGGCTCAAGGTCCCCTTGCAAGATACTCTTCTCCTTGGTTCGACCTCGTGGCGCACTAGCAGAATCTTCATCCCTAAAAATTTTGGCTTGGCCAGAGCTGTGCGAGGGAATAAAAGCGACTGATGAACTGGTTGGAAACGGCAGCAATATTGTATAAGTCAAATCTGCATTCGCTCACTGTGCTTAATGGACTCGTTTTCTTATTATATCCTCTAAGGTTTGATTAATGACAAATCTTTTCAACCTGAAGAACGCGTAGAAAAGGGTTTTTGGAGATGGTCTTGTTGTAACACGTTCATATAAATCGGTACATGCTTGTCAAGAATTTTGACCCTTCTAATGTATTACCAGTTACGAATCACTATTGACCTGAATGCTGTTTCTCCACACTTGTTGAGTTGTTTTTAAAGGGAATTAGCATAGGTTATTGGCTTCAGACGGTTGCCTCCATCAGCTAATTAGCCTTCACGACCTCCTTGGATATACACACTCATATATCATCACGAAACCCTTTTAGAAGACGGTGCATTGCATGTATGAAAAACTGTCATAGGCAGACATCTGATGCGCAGAATCGATGTAGGTACATGAAACTTAGTGAAAAAGAGTAATAGCAGAGCCAGCGGTCCCGGTAGGTTGATGACAGACATTATTGATCTCACACTGTCATAATGGTGGTAAATCGTTATGGCTTGAAGGAGTACAGACAGGATGGAATAGATCAAAAATCCAAGTCCATCGCAACTAGTGCAGATGTTGGTAATAACAGCGTAAGTGCAAGTTTTGACCCCTATTCTGATTGACGCATTGATTCCGTTGGCTTCTATGGGCTGCTGAAAGCGCTCACAGCTCCTCAAGTCTTTGAATACGACACAAGATCACAACGTTAGTACCGTCTCGCCTTGCGCGAAGGCTTTCAGGGCTAGGTGGAGGCTGGTATCCATGATGGACTGTTCAACACTACAAAGTATCGACTTAAAAAAAACATCATTAAAAAAGAGCAGTCAATACGCCAGCGCGGATCGCACGCAAATCATTCCAAAACCTAGCCGCGACTATTGCAACAAAAAGTAACTGTAGTCGGCGTACACTCGAGGCAAAGGGAGTGGAGTCGTTGGACACGCCTCTGAATCTACGGAAGTCAACCGGTTAGGTCTTGGAATAATAGAGCCAGTTTGTTTCCACTTGGATAACGAGAAGTAAGCTGTTCTCGGGGAAGTCTAGCACCAATTTCTTGACGATATAAGAATGGGAGCCTCGATGAGCCAAGATCATAGTCGAACCAGGATCGTGTTTTTGATTAACGGCATCCATGTCACTAGGCTACCCTCTTCTATTCTGACTTGCACTCTTAGTTTGTGAGGATTGAACCTGCATCAACACCTTAACGTGTGAGTTGAAAAAAGTGTAAATAGCCAATTGCAAACTTACTCTCTCAAGTTTTCATTCTGTTTTGAGTAAGAAAATACTTGTTGGATGTGGGAAGCTGTATCGCTCATGAGTGATTTGCTTCTCATTATTTGAATGCCATTTCCAAAAACTTGTCTAGTTTTTCTACAGGGAAATATCTAACGTTTCTGGAAAGGCGGTTAGGTGTTATGGTGCTACGAAGAAATCATATAGTTTGGATATAGCATATCACATCTTTTTGATGAGAAGTCACGAAATGTCGGATGTTGAATTTGCAACCTTTCCAGCTTTGACACACTTCAAACCTTTCGTGTCCAATTTAACTCGGTAAGGGATAGTTTCTTTGAGCCGAGTGACGAAGCATGGTAGCAGAGTGGTGGCCTTAGTGGTGAACTAGTAGCTCATGCCCCTGGTACGGACGGAATGCGAGTTCAACTCCCCCTTAGGATCACATGTTTTGCATATCACTCAGCATCATTGGGTGTATAACTGCTGAAAACATTTCTAAATTGTTTGTGCTCTGACTGTGAATGCCTGAACCCAAGATTGAGAGGGTATAATGGGAAAGAGTTTGTATTCAAACTGCATTTCGTGTTGATTCTTAAAAGTCTTTCTGGTCTTTTAAATTTCAGAGAGTGTGGGGAAGGCCTTCAATTAGGTCGAGCACCCATATCACACTCTAAGACTATCGATAATCAATCTATAGCGTAAATTAACAACTTTCGAAATGTATATGTTTATAAAAAGATTCTCTCACAAAATATAGCCAGAAAAAGTAGATTTATGTTCCAAACCTGCGTATTTTCGTAGTACGGAACTCTTCCTTTGGAATACTAATGATCATTCGATAACGTTAATCCCTTTGATCTGAAGATGTGATTTTTTTAAAAACCCTTTTACAGCGCTGGCTGTAGCAGAAATAATAGATGTATGTCTCACACATGCATGTTTCTTGCAGGAAAGAATTCTGCCCTTAGACTATTAGTAACCATTCGATAACGTAAGCTTCGATGATTCCAACACTGAGCTTAATTTTTGAGAAGAGCATCATACTCCACTATAGCAGGAAAATAAAATTGGGCTTCTGAGACGCCTCGTATAGCTTGTCAGCTATGGTGTGCGAGTGGGTACGTATTGATAAATGCGATCGATAGACCGCGCAAAAGCGATTTACATGTGGAGTGCAATTTTTGTTATTGAGTTTAGGATTTTCCATCGCTATGAAAAGCATTCAAAATAAAACGTTAGCCTCAGCTACTGAAATACTTTCTCTACACGTCCATGTGCTTTTCGCTCAGAGGCTTTCGCTGCTTAAGCTTAGGTTCATTGGCAGGTTTACTTTAGCATAAAAAGATAATGAAATTGGAAAGCCTAAGCTCACAAAACGACAGAATAAAATTCGTTCTAGAATTTCAGCACAAAAAATCTAGAATTCCTTTCATATAAGAGGAGAAACTTTCCAAAGAAGTAATAAAGGCTTGCGCGATAATACGCGGCCCGTTCGAAACACAATTTTATTTCCTCTGCTCAGTACTGCAAGAAGATCTTTCTAGAGCGAAATTTCTAAATTTTTTAAGATTCATGCTTTCAAGTGATTACTAATATTCTTAGGGAAGTCTTTGTCTAACGAAGGAGACGATTAAGATATTCCTTCCGATGACAGAAAAGTACCTCTTACGTTCTATAAGAAACAGGTTTCGTCCTTAATCGATTAAGAGGAGCCAAATTCTAACACAGAAGACCATGCGCGCATTGTATGCAATGCTTGCACGGAAAGGAATGACAAAGCGTGTATCTCTTATCTGTTATCAGCGAAGATTGTGGCACTCCCTATAACTTACTGGGATGCTTGGACGGCCGTCTTTATTGCTAGGGCGAGTCCCCTGCATACTTTGCAGTCGCTTCTGTCTCGCGCAAATGTCGTCCATGGTGGTGGTCTTCTTCGAGCTTAGTAAATGTATGCGAGGCCCATTCCGTAAATCCAAGCTCATTGCCACCTGCGAGCGCATATGGTTGGCGCCAACAACAAACACGCCCTCTCATAGTTTGGATCCAAGAGAACGCTTGCATTCTCTCAAAGTCCACGCCACTGCTCTTTTCGTCCAGCTGCCATTTGATCTTCCTATTATGTGGCCAGCCCATCTGTGTTTCGCTATCGATGCTTATATTTTAGACGACGAAGGTGGGATAGTTTTCAAAGATCTGAGCTGCGCATACCGGCTAGAGTTGTGAGAAGCGATTGACTACTGGAAGACTACGCTCAAACGTCCTGTGAAATGTACGCAGATTTTTTGACCTAGTTGTAGAATCAATTCAAATCTTTGATGCATATGCAGAAAGGTAATTACAGAATTTGGGGCACAATCTTTGATTAGTGACTCCTTCGAGCAATATGTTCAGTGAACGCGTACGAGGTGGTTTTCCTATCAGAGAACCATCCAGTTCGAACCGTCCACCTTCGCACCTTCGATTCTTCCTGAACTGCGCCTTCGTCCGGTTCTTGCTTGGTCCAACCTTTTTTTTACTCCTAGTTTGAATCACTGAGTATCGTTTCTGCTTCAGTGGTGCTTTTTGAAAAGATGACGATTGAGTCCACAAAACGAAACATTGGTAGGGAAACGGCCTTTACCTACCTAAACTGGCCCTTTAAAATGCCGTCATGCTTTTAAGTGCTCTATTCGTTACGTTGAAAGGTGACTGTTTTCACATGAATCAGTGTATGCAGATTATTTTTCCGCTATCAGAGAGTTCCCATTTGTTAGACCATTATTGACAATTCATAATTTGTGTAGCTGGCACGTGAAATAGCGCCTATTCCTTCATCCATACCGTCTTAGTCCTTTCGCGACCATAGACCCAACCGTCTGCGTCCGTGACCACCAGCGTGCTCTTGTCAGACGAAACACGCTCCCTTGTTAGGCGCTATTGTTGGACGCAGCACGCTCCATTGTTAGCCACAACTTGCTCCATTGTTAGACGCATCACTCAAAACTCAATTATGTTCAAGACGTAGAATGAATGGATATATTTTAAAAAAAGTTGTTCTAATGACACGTCAAAGAAAAACCTATTCTATGATTCCTATATAGGCCCCATCTCTTGAAATACATCAGTGGTCTAAACATTGCCAAGTGTTATTGTCAAAATGACATCTCATGCAGTATGATGTACATTTTTTGCGCACTATTCATCTTCGCTAATTTTTTATCTTAATAATGACTTCTAGTATTGTATGAAATGGATATCAAAAGTGAAGGTAATACATATACATTTGATCAACTGCAAATGTGAGCGAACATATTCTCCCAATTCCGGTTCAATGCCCATTATGTAGTTTTAAGAAGTCCACAATGCGTTTATGTGTCCTTAGCTGAAATTGGCTACTAGCATCTCGAACCGATATTCAGAACATTGTGAGCGCTGTGTGAATTTTTCCTTTTTTGTTTTTGAAAAATCTCCCTATATTTGCTCATTCAGTTTCTGCGGGAGAAGTGCTCTGCGTGGGCGGAATCATGTCGGCAGAAAGTGGGCATTTACGAACGAAAATCTCTAAGATCACCTCTTTGTGGACACCTCACAGAACCATCAAAACCACCCTATTACAAGCTCCATGCGCTGCGGCTTGATGTAGGTCTTCTTTCCATAACGCAATGCATCTAATTTCTTGGATTGAATTTAAAAGTTTTTCAAAGTTGAGCATAATTTAGATAGCATCACATATAAATATTCGCAATTATTCCATGCGTTGATTTCGGCATACAATATTTTTATTGCAGGTTCTCATATAATTTAGACATTTAGCATTGACAATAATTTTTCTCCACAATAACATTCTGTAATTAGAGAATTTTGATTAGTTTATCGCTGAATGGGTAGACATTGCAAAGCATAGTAGTCGAGAACAACTGGACATATTGGAGACAATGTTCGCGCAGGCCGTGAGCTCAGTTACAGGAAATAGACCATACAGAATCGGCTTCTCTACCTTCGTCTGTTCCTCTTCTTGACCAACAAGGTACGTGCTCAGTGATTGAAATACTTACTCAAATATACTGCTGGAGATCCACGCTTTGATGTCATTCACTTTCTAGTAAAGTGCTTTTGTTTCCGTTTTCTTCTTACTTTTCTTATCGTCGTAAACGCGTCCGTTGATGATCTTTTTCACTCACCAGTCCCTAGTGGAAATTCGCTCATCTCAAGTTTTCCCTGCTTTTTTACTCCATTATTTTTATATCGACGTCCTTATCTCCAGATCCAAGTGGTACAACTTTACAAGATCTATAACGTTTTTTGTTGGCAGTTTAAGCTTTCAGTAGCAGAAGCTTACTAGTGAACTTCAAATTCTTTGCCATATCTCCCTGAGAGAAGGAAATTTAATTTTGTCATAGCTCCGAGAATTCTTCCACAAGCTTCACAACGTTCGCAGTTGAAAAAAAAAGAAAATGTTGCTCAGTTTTCATTCCACTAACTTTGTAACCCTACTTTTGAGACTTTCAGAGTAGATCGTGAATCTTAAGCAATAAAACAGGACAGGAACTACACTTTTATATAAATAAATAAATAAACAAATATATATATCACCTGTATCACCTGTCGTCCCGTTGATAGTCGAGTGACTCGAGCGGGTACCAGAAACTCCTTTATTTTTCCCTATCGCGTGCAAGAGTAGCCCAGTGGATCCTCCTCGCTCTAGGGATTCGCTGAGCATCATATCTTTCTTCTATCGCTTTCGTGAAAAAATCGGAGCAACTGGTCAGTGGTCTTCCTTTAGAGCGCTTGACGTCCCGAGGAATCCAGTCGGTAACGGCTCTCGTCCATCGCTTGTCGTTGAAACGCATCACGTGTCCGGCCCACCTTGTTTTCGATGTCCTGGCGTGTAGAACGGCGTCTCTGATTTTCGATCGTTGACGTAGGTCGGAAGTTCGGATCCTTTGTCTCATTTGCGAATTACGAGATACTCCTAGCATCGACCTTTCGACTGCGCGTTCGATAACGGCAGGTGATCTTTCATCCTGCTTACGTAGTGACCAGGTTTCTGCTGCTTACTTCAGGGCAGGGATAATTGTCGAGTCGAAAAGGTGGGCACATAGTTGGACGTTCTTTATCCTCTCACTACATCGTCGATGCTCTTAAACGTTTCCAAGCCGCTCGTTTCCTCCTGCTCAACTCTGCAGGTAGGTCGTTCACCATGTTGATTTCACGACCTAGATAGACGTAGCTGGAGTATTCGGAGATTGTCGTTCCGTTGAGCGTGAATGGGGCATTAGAAACCCATCCGTTTATCATGAACGTTGTTTTCGTTAGATTCAGTTGAAGACCAATCTTTCCACAGGCGTTATCGAAATCGGTCAACATTCGTTCCGCTTGACTGATGTTTGGTGTTATGAGAACGATATCGTCAGCAAAGCGAAGATGGTTTAATTGTCGACTGTCGATTTTCACTCCCATTTCTTTCCATTCTAATGTTCGCATAACGTTTTGTAGGGTGGCAGTGAATAGTTTTGGCAAATTGCTTCGTCTTGTCGAACCCCTCTTCTTACGTCAATGGTGATATTGTTGTAGAATGAAGATATTTTGGTCGTGAAATCTTCATAAAGCTCACGAAGGATCATTATGCACCGAGTAGGGACGCCCTGGTTATCCAGAGCCTCTATAACCTCTTCTGTTTCCACTGAATCAAAGGCTTTCTTCAGATCGATGAAAGTGAGACAGAGTGGTTGTTTGTACTCTCGTCGAAACTTCAATGAGTCTTGTAATCGCTGTGGATGTGGTCCATGGTACTAAATCCTTTTCGGAACCCTGCTTGTTCGCATGGCTGTCCTTCGTCCAGTGTTCTCTCAATCCTGTTTAGGATGACTCGAGTAAAGAGTTTATAGACAACGGACAGCAAGCAGATTGGGCGATAATTGCCTATGTCGTGAAGGTCTCCCTTTTTGAACAACAATACGGTCTTGCTGGTTTTCCATTGAATAGGGACCTTGCATTCTGACAGGTAGCGAGTGAAGAGCCGAGCCAGGGTGTTGATGAGAACTGGCGGCAGATTCTTCAGATGTTCTGGTGAAGTCCTGTCAGGACCGGGTGTTGTTCTGTTCTTCACCGACGATATGGCAAGTCGAGAATGCTTTTTCCAGCTTCTGCAGCTTCTGCCATAACTGCTGCTCTTCTCTCTTTGAGGTCTTCTTTTATCGCTTCTCTGCATCGTTTCGCAAGATCGGACGTAAGGATTCGGCTGCCTGTAGCTCGTGCGATTCCGCCTTAACGTATCAGCTCGAGTGTTTGCGGAGACAAGCGTCTCTTCGTGTCCTTAGGACTCTCGGCTTTTATAGCGCTAACGTGAAGATGTTCAACGAGTCGATTGCATTCTTCGTCGATGTTGTCGACAACGGTATCTTCCCAAGAGCCGACTAATGATTTGAATACATCCCAGTTTATGGTAGTTCTGGGACTTCGTTGTTTGAATTTAGCTGCTTTCTCTCCTCTCCTAGAAAATCTAACGTTGCGCGAAGGAGGCGATGGTCTGATCCCGTGTAGAACTGAGAAACAACAACGACATCGTTCAGGCAAAATCTTCGATTTACTAAGATGTGATCTACTTCATTATGGCACTCTCCACTGGGAGACTCACACGTCCATCGCTGAGAAAGAGGGTTTTGGAATTGCGAGTTACCATGGATGGTTTGAGTCGTCATGATAAACTCAGATAGCCTCTCACCCTGTTCATTCCATTCTTGTCCGTGGGTTCCTATGTGACGTTCTTCAGACGTTTTTCTAGGTCTAATTTTTGCGTTAAAATTTCTGACAATGACCTTAAGAATGTATGATCTTCTCTGAAGAATTTTTCGTGGTCCATGTAGAACGCTTCGACTTCGTCTTCGTCATAGCTTGAAGTTGGTGCGTAAGCAATGAAGATGGTCAAAGCCGGCAGTAGAACCACATCGTTTCAACCGTAATCGTCCGATACGGGTTGTTAGTTGTTTGAAAGAGTCAATGCTCACGGTCAAATTCGATTTGACGAGGACGCCAACGCCGCCGACACCTCTGCGATCGCATGTACCAAGGAACAGTTCTTCTCCGGTGTCATAAGCAGCGTGAAAAGGATGGCCCCTTCACGTCTCAGCCAGACCAATGACGTCATATCTTATCCTTCTTGCTTGGTTCAATAGATCTTCTACAGCGGATTCGTGAGCACGGGCTTTTGCATTGTAGGTACACATCGTCATTTTAGTCCGCTTTGATCTTGGCAGCCTAGTTGGCTCGAAGATTTTTAGCAGCCTCTCCGTACTCGTCCTACCTGGCGCTGCCGTAGCGAGGGCTGTTTCGCGGTCAGAGGAATGAGGACTCATATTTGTTACTGTTTTTGGCATTTTGACACCAACCCAACGTTTAGCTCGCCAGGCTCTAAACGTGAGGGCTTTGGTCTCATGAGTAGCTTGCCAGTCTCTCTCGGAGGAGAGGGAGGAGTTTGTTTGTTGGAGGAGACTCCTAACCGCTTCCCATGTACTTCCCAGCCGTTTTGGTTTGCAGTCTTGACTCGCAGAAATAGAGTTTTTCTCAATTCGGCGCTGCATAAGCAGGCAGCTCACCCCTAAATCCACCTCCGTCTCTGGGAAGCACACGTTCGCTTTTGGATCGCGTTTATTCTGTTGCAACTCTGCAGGTAGGACTTCCTCTAGTGTATAATCATTGGAGATAAGTTTTGGGTCTACTACGAAAACCACATACTCTAATCCTACTTTCTCTCTCGCGGCGACGATCTGTAATCTCAATCCAACTTCGTTCCACCCTCTGGAGTTGTTTCTAAGACGCTCACAATGGCGTGCACCTTTGAGGACTGCTCGACAACAAGAAGAAAATCATCGCTGACGTCCATGGGAAAGCAGCTCCGGAACTTGGCAGCAGCAGTGCAGGAGAGGCGTGACGAACGACTTCGTGTTGCGCTTCTCCAGGGATAACTCTCACCTTACCTTACTGCGTGGACTCACCACGTTTCGAAGAAATGGATCATGACACCACATCCACCGTATAGCTTTTATATTGCTCCATCGAATCATCATCTTTTCTATGCTCTAAAACAACATTGCAGGAGAAGAAATTTCAAACACTATAGCTATTTCAAGAGGGCCACATCGACTTCAATTCTAGGAGAAAAACATTCAGTCATTGCCCAGCAAATTATTGTATATTATTGATCATGATGATGATTATAGTTGCGAGTTGAATGACTGCTTTAGAAAAATAGTAACTGATTTAACATAATTGCAGAAATGCGAAGCTAACAATGGAACAATTCAATACATGAACGTTCAACTTTATTGGAATTTCATGTATAGGATTCCAGTGACGCGTTTCGCTCTACTTCATGAATGGTTTCCTACCCGAGAACAATCACTGTCATTGGCAACCGCTTTTCTTGTGAATTCTTATCACGGCCAAACACATCATCAGCTAGACTTTTTATGATGTCTTATCACTGTGCATTCACTATAATCGCCAATCGCCGCGTATATAAATCGCCACTGAGTGAGTTTATCATTCGAGCGGTGCCCACCAAAGGAGACTGGAGTCGACTGACGACGGTGAAGATTATAACGACGGCGAACAACACTGGGCAATCGCCGAATCATCGGTTTAGAAAGAGCAGTAAAGCGACGAAACGTTAGCCCAACACATTTGTCGACAACCTCGTGTAGCTCAGTCATCAAAGATATATGACTGATACTTAGGTTCGTTCAACATCTCCTTTCTTTGGAAGTGTTTTTGACGAATATTAAATCATAACAAAAATTTAGTGAATGTTTACAAAATTATCCTCGAATAGGCGCTTGAGTATTTGAGTCTTCAAGCGCATTTTGGTTACCGCTCAATACTTTGCAGACGATTGACATCTACAGATTTCGTATAGAAGTTACAAAACTTACCGATATGACTTTATGAGCTCGACTCGGCTCCCTTAGAGTTTTCCCTAAAGCACAATGAGGGCAACTGAATGCAAAGTGAGCAGAATACGTAAAATGAATGTTCGTGAAAAAAGACAATGGTTGCAACGTCGAGTAATTTACAAAGTAAAGGATAAAAGGACATTCAAAACGGACATCCATAGAATTATTGAAAAAAGTCCGTCCTAATATTTTACATAGATTTCAACTTTTAGATCAAAACAGTAATCCAAAAATTATCGAGAAATATCGACGAACTAGTATCATAGAAAAATGCATTGAGAAAACTATCAAGCCTTGAGTGTTTATATCGTGACATCCCTTGTACATTTTACTACATTTGTTTGAATGCCAAAAACAGTACGACTGTGTTGGTAAAGAAGAGTTTTCCTTCGCATGTGAAAGACATACAAGCTCATAAAGCGTATGAGCGTTATAGAGTAAATCATGACTAGTACTTTTCTATATTACCCACCCTGTTTGTTTCTTTTGGAAGGAACGACTTTTTTCTTTTAATTGGATTGTAGTTCGTCATCAAAAATTTGAAATCAAGAGAATTTAAGCGGTATATTTCTTTCCAGATGGCTTTTTTTGAGCTGTAACAGTCGAAATAAAAGTTGTTTCACATTCAAGGATTTCTCGCCAGATAATTTTGTTTTCTTAAATCACCGGTGTTTATTTGATAGTACAAATCCCAATGAATTCAGAAATACAGCTGTTTTCTGAAATGGATTTTTCGAAGCGCTGTAACAGTCAAAAGAACATTGAGTTTCGTACTCCAAAAGGTGAAATTTTGCAATATCGGCCCTAGGTCAGACGGTTTTTTGCAACATATCGGTTATTTGCGAGGCATAATCCTCTTTTGACTATAGCGCTCTAATTAGTTTTTTCCGAAAACCAACTCTATCATTGAAATTTTTGAGATTTGTGCTATCAAATGCTTATCAAAAGCCTAGCAGAAAAGCTTTGTTCAGCGAGAACTACTTGAGTGTGAAACCTTTTAACACTTTTACTGTTAGACCGCACCAACGATCTTGTTCTGATAACAAAGTATGCCACTAAAATTGTCAAGATGTTAGTTATCGAATGGATACTGGAACTCTGAAAAAATTATATGAAAATGGAAATAATGTGCTCAGAAATGTAAAGTATATGACCTAACTTTCAGGGATTGTTTTTTCGGCCCTATACTGTGTAGTGTGTGGAGACAAACAAGGCGCTTTTTCTGCTACCCAGCCCCACTTCCAGCGCTCGGAAAATACTTTTTTCAAGCTTTTTTGGAACGCTAAATTTATGCATGTCGTCTTTCTGTCGGGGTTCTAAAAGTTTTTAGTGGCATTGATTGTGATTCCGTCGATCTTCCCAGCACAATCTCGCGTCTGCTTAACACGGTCTTATATTCAAGTATTCAGTTCATGCAGAGGTTAGTTGCCACAGACATTACAATATTCTCTTCTTGTGCGTGAGTATATATATAAATGTATATATATATATCTATATATATGTATGTCATCTTTGTCAGTAGCCGCGAAAAAAAAAACGCTTTAAAGGTTTGTTCTTCGAGACCTTATTTGTGCTTCTATATTTCGTTCGAAAGCAACAAAATTGAAGAGCTTAAAATTGAGAGCTCTCCCTTGTCATTCATGTTGACCGCGACACATATTTCCATTCTTTCTTCGCTTCCTACCATCGCCCAGGTAGGCCGTCCACTCCTCCAGTCAACAATGCTCCACTGTAGAATCCAATAGAGATGGAGCTTATTAGCATATCTGTTGAAATAACATTAAATGTTTCAGAATGGAGTTCCGATAACATTTCTGACCGCGCACTACATAATGAAGATATTCTGATTGCATATTTTGTGCCTTTTATTAGGAGATTTAAGAATTCATATATATATATACATATATATATATTTATATATATATATATATTTATTTATGCACTGGCAGTAGAGCCTAGGCCAAGGAAATGACAATCGACAAGCAATCACTTCTGAAAAACGCCGCGGTGATTTTATCGCTGTACGTTGAGTGTACATAGTTTGGCATCGATTACTCTATATGCAGAGATGCATCCCTGAGGAACTGACTAAACCGAAAGGCACTGTGCTACCAATGAGGCTGATAAGCCGAAACCGTGTCTAGCATTCTACAAGTGTTATAATGGACTTCATGAAAAGCTCAGAATATGTTGTCAGTGCACCAATTTTTAAAAAGTTTCAAAATTATTGGTTGAAAGTTTTGATAGAATGAACATGCATTGGTTAGGATTAGCTTTGTACTAACGAGGAAATGATGAGGGTTCGTGGTTGGCGGTATTCAGCTGGACAAGAATTCCTACGGTTTGTCGTTTTCTGAGGACTGTGAGGCAATAGGTGTAATATTTTTGACGTAAAATTTTTGGGGTGCAATTCGCGTCGCTACATATGGAGGACTCACACTGACGGCGCAGTGTTCTTCACATCAAATGACACAAAATGAGCTGATTACGCCCTTTGCCACCTTAATCGGGAAGCAGAGTTTTGTTGGTGATAGGGTGAGCATATTCAGACAGGTGGAGAAGTTCTATGCCTCTTTTATTGGAGGCGATTAGTAACAGAGTTGACTGATCGATTTGAATTTGACAGCGTAAAAAATTTTTCAATGATCTCATTGTAAAGTATGAAGCGCAATTTTTGTTACTCATTTAAGAGTTTTTCTCCGCTTCGAAAGAAATTCGAGATAATGCATTTGACTCGGATAAGCTGAAGATTTTTTTTACAGAATCATTGGTAAAGCCTATGATGAGAAGTCGCAGAGCCCCGGCTAGTCATCTCACTTTTTTTTTTGATCACTGGTGACGCTGAGTTTAAGAAGTCTGGTACTAATTCAGTCAATTGAACATGGGTCGAGCAAGATGCACTCCTAGTACTATGTTGTTTTACCACTGAAGTTAATCACTTCAGTCACACAAGTATGTCACGATTTACAATTCTTGGATACGCAATATCAAAGGCATTATAAGCGTTTTCATATATTGTAAAATAACTTTCCTTGAACCTTGGCATTAGCCCATCGAGTATAATTTTTTTCGGGTAACCATGAGGGGACTGTTGGTGCACTACATGGCTCTTTTCAAGAACCTCTTTTTGGCTCTATAACAGAAAGAGAACATTTGTGTTTTATAGGGGCACTTTTCTCACAGGACAGAGATCTTTTTGCGACTGTTTACAATCATTCGATAGAACAAATTTCGGTGATTCTAACGCCGTGCTCATTTTCTCCGAAGACCGTTCCTGTACAGTGCGGCAGGCAAGATCAGATTGATTCACACAAGCGCACAATTGTTTTTCGGCTAATAAATAGGCTAAGAGAGGGAGCAGGGGGGGGGGGGGGGGGGAGAAGGCTGCCCGTGGGCTTCATCATAACAGTCGGTCGTTAGAGCTGAAGCGGATCAGATGCGAAGTGCGATTTTGGTTATTAAAATAGGAAATTCTTCTCCGCATCGAAAGAAGTTTCATATAAAACGCATGACTCTGATACTAAAATTTCCTCTCCACTTCCCTCAAAGTTCTTTGTCATTCAGCGATAAAACCACATCTTCAAAAAAAATAAGCAACTTTTAACCCCTGTTGCTCACATATACCGCCTGCCTTTCAAAAACATGGCTCAAAAAGGCGTTTTCTACAAGTAAACACCTCGGTAGAGGTTTAGATGAAGGTAATTGAAGTATATAGGTGGAGCAGTGTAGGAAGAGAGCGCTTTCATCATTGCTGGAATTACGGTAGATCCCCAATCAGCACCCATATTCGAAGAAAAGGAATTTCCTATTCTGTCTTGACATTTTATAAATCTTTCGATAGCTTGAGCTTCAATATTTCGAAGGTGTATTTTGTTTTCAAAGGCCTTTATATTATGCTGTAAAAGTAAGAAGAAAATTTGATTTTCCACCCAAGCATTTTTTGGTGGTCGAAGCTTTTCTCCATAAAATTCAGCGATTCTTCGCTAGTACTAATTTCCACAAATTCGCTAATGTTCTTGATTTTTCGAAAAACTTTTGATTGTTCTGTAACACTAAATTGAGATACCATTTTCAAATATGGCGCGCATACCTTGCACCGCTAAGTGAATGGATTTTGCAAAGTTGGCATTAGACCATCGCCTTTCAAAAGCCTGTTGATAGCTCAAATCTCAAGAATTTCGCTTTGATTAAGAGGTGACAATGATAATTTAAAATTGAGAAAATAGGCATATCATTGAAATCAGTGCGCTTGTGGTGCAACAGTTAGAGGTGCTCTGCGTCGCACACGAAGACGATGGTTGATCTCGCGCTCGTGACTCACCAAGCCATCTATCCCTACGGGGTCGGTAATTTGGTACTAAGCTTCTCTGGAAGGATAAGCAGTTCTGAGTTTGCAAAACGAGAGGCCATTGAAACTCATGTGAGAGCCAGATATGCATTCAATCATCTCAAACGGAGATGAAAATTGAAGAGGAATGCATGTGCATTTCTCAGAGATTGATCAGCGCCAAAAGCTTTATTACTAAAATCGCTGAAATTGGTGCTATTTAGTATTTGCTGAAAGTGTGAATGAGAAGCTCTGTCCACGAAAGATGCTCAAGCGCGAAATCATTTTACTTTTGCAATATAATATAAAAATCATAAGAAAAATAATGTATTTTCTTGAATTCTCAAAATATAAGCTGTCGAAAATTTACTAAAGCGTCAAAGAAAAGTAAAAATACGTTTTTCTGAATATAGGCGCGGATGGGAAAAAAGTACCGAGAATACTTCTTCGGCGGCACATATTTCAGACGAGATAATTGCAGAAGGCGACGCTCCAAGCTTTTTACTCAAACGTTATTGTCCCCCCACGCGCAGAATTCCTCCACTATCTATGAGTTCTCAACTTTTCTCGAATAATTTGATCTCAATAAATAGAAGTAAACTAATGACTGTTATAAACTATACTGGAAGCGATCGATGAGCTGGCATCTCATACAACATGCATTACAATTTTGATAAAGTGCTCAGTGTTTTCTAATTTTTAATTACTAAGACAATTTTTGAGTCCTGCATAGACCTAAGGAAGGTAAAAGTTAAAGATTTTTGTAGCGATGTCCGTTGTACAATTCAAGATTATTGTTATTTGCAAATCCAGTATGATTGCGTAATGAAAAAGCGTTCTTCTTTGTATACGACGCATATGTCGCTAGTAAAAGGATATGAGCGAGTAAAGAGGATTGTAGTCTATTATGTAGCTACAAGAAATCCAAGAATTTTTCGCAAAACGAGGAAAAAGCCTGTATCACCCGTCACCTGTTGATCGTAGAGTGACTCGAGCGGGTACCAGCAACACTTCCATTATTCCTGTCGCGTGCAAGAGTAGCCCAGTGTGTCGTCCTTGCTCTAGTATTCATACATTTCTTCTAGTGCTTTTGTGAAGAAATCGGACCATCGGCTAAATGGTCTTCCTGTAAAGCGCTTCATGTGCAGAGGATCCAGTCAGTAAAGGCCCTCGTCCATCGGTTGTCGTTGAAACGCATCACGTGTAAGACCACGTTGTTTTCGATATGTTGTAAAAACGGCGTCCTTGAGCTTCGATCGTTGACGCAGGTCGGAACTTCGCATCCTTTCGGTCATTTGCAAGGTACTGGTTACTCCTAGCATCGACCTTTCGACTGCGCGTTCAATAACGCCAAGTGATCTTTCGTGCTGCTTATAGCGACAGGTTTCTGCTGCGTGCGATAGGTGAATAATAATCCCCGATCGAAAAGGTGGGCACAGAGATAGATGTTCTTTATCCTCTTCGTTACGACCTCGATGCTCTTAAACGTCCCCAAGCCGCTCGTTTCCTCCTGCTTCTGAGCTAGGTCGTTTATTATGCTGATTTCACCATCTCGACAGATGTAAGTGGAGCATTTGTAGACGCTTGTTTCTCTGAGCGTTAATGGGGCATTTGAAACCCATCATGGACGTCGTTTTCGTTAAGTTTAATTGAGGCCGATTGCTCCACATGCTTTGCCGAAGTCCGCCAACATTCGCTCTGCTTGGCTGATGCTTGATGTTATGAGGACGATATCATTAGTGGCGCAAGTATGGTTCGTCTGTCGACCATCGATTTTCACTCCCATATCATCCCATTCTAATGTTCGCGTGATTTCGATGGCGGCAATGAATAGTTCGGAAGAGTTGTATCGCTTTGTCGAACCCCATTTCCTACGCTGAAGGTAATGTTGTCATGGCGATATTTTGGTGGTGAAATCTTCACACAGCTGAAAGGATCATTATGTACCGAGTAGGGATGCCGTGATTGTCCAGAGCCTCTGTGACTGCTTCTGTTTCCACCAAATCAAAGGCATATCTCAATTCGTTGAAAGTGAGACAGAACGGTGGTTTGTCTCTCGCAAAACTTCAACGAGTCTTGAAAATGAGTGAACCCTATTCAAACATCGAAAATTGCGATGTTCGCTGTTTCCGTGTCGAGTTCTATGACGATCCCTTAAAGGCTAAGTTTCGTTAAATCGCTGTTCTTTTCTCCTCTCGTAGTCATATAAGTCTAGTCCCAGATTGCTGACCGCAGAACGATTCAGGAGTTACTTCTTAGCTTGTAGTGCTGGAATGGGCAAAAAAATAATGTCTGAATTGTGTCACTTTTGATCACAATGTAGCAGTCGCCGCTGACAGTATAAGAGAACAATTGACAGCAAGTGAATTTGCGACCAGTACGAGCCATAAAATGCGATGAAACAAAGATACTCTTTTATCCATATATGTCAGACTGCATTTAATTCCATCGTTAATAATGTTCTCGAATTCCCATCGCAGCTCTCCAACACTGCTCTGGAAGTCGTCTTGTCGTACTGGTCCTACTATTACGGATTTGTCTTCATTAGTCTTCATTAATATAAGCAGCTTTCTTTTCTAGAAATCACTTGAAAGGTTAAGCAATTTTGGAGTCATAAATCTCTTCTGATCACACTTGAAATTATTATTAGCAAGATTTACCGAGTTGACGATTTCTTTGAGCTTACCCCTCTTCAAAGCAGTCAGAGGTCAAATATGCAATCTACTCAGTGAAGATTCCATAACGTCAGCAAAAATTCGTCATGAACAGCTTTCCGTCCTTGTAGTACAGAGGATCTTTGTATCAATCACCGTGTTTAGCTTTTAAGCTCTGTAGTTAGCTATGAAGAGCAGCCGCACATAGTCTCACATAGGCCAATAATTTCTTGGTCCAGGTCAGAAAAAAAATAGGGCGACATACGACTCCAGTCCGCGGGTGTGTGATCACTGGCCACTTCTCGCTGTGATTTATTTTTAATTTCTTTGAATTCGTCAAAATGTTTCGAGAGTGTTTTGAGGGATGTTTTATATTCCTACGACAGTATGGTGCCTTATAAACAAAATCTCTCCTAATACGTATCTGTATCTTATGCGCTCGTTGTGGAGTATTTGCTTTACTTAACGACGCCGAGCTGATGTTCCCCTAAACTGACACAAAATGGATTAGGTCGTCTACAATATTATTTGTTCGAGCACGATCCAAGGAGATCTACTTTGCCGCAACCAGATTCATGAATAACCACCTCCATCTTCAAGGCAAATCATGCGCTTTCCGTCAGGCGTGAAAGTTCGCACGAACGACTGCAGACTGTCTGTTGTCTGGGAATAACCTGTGTAATTTGATCACTTCTGTAATTATCTGAACTGGTCCTTTTTTAAGCAAAGTTATTTAGCTGTGCTTATGCTGTTAAAAATGAAAGGCCAAATTACTGCGTTAACAATTTCTTTTCGTCAAAGTACTACTCTTCACGCTAAAATCAAAAGACCAACATGGAGCAAAGAGGCGAAAAGATTATATTGCAATTATAGCAATGAGCGATGTTTGAAGAAAAATCTTTTTGGTCTTGGACGGTGAGTCATCATGGATGGTGTAAGTTCAGCATAATTTGGAGTTTATTTCCCTCGTACACTTGTCGTCCATCGTGTTGGCTATTTCGAGCATGGCGGTATACGCAAAGCCCATTAAATCCAAAATCGTTGCCATATGCGAATGCAGAAGATTCACCTGAGTCGCCAACACGCCCGCCCTCCGCTTGCGTGGCTGAAACGGATAGGTGAGCACGGAGTTTGGGACACTTTATACAATTAGTGGTTTCTCTGAAAGGCTCGAATTCGGCCTATGCTGCTTTCTTCTTCTGTCCAGTCTCTCATTCAAATTGTTCCATCTTCTTTGTACGTCCACTGTACATAGCAGGATAGTATCTTTAATCACAAAACCATCAAGTTCACTATGTACACGTTCGTTCTATGGGTTCTCCATGAACTGTAACTCCGTCCTTGTTATGCGTAAACCAATTTCACCGTTTTGTTAAGTTCATTGAGCTTCGTTTCTGCTTCACTGAAACTTTTCGAAAAGATGACAATGCATCTGCGAAACGAAAGTTCAGTAGTATTTTTTTGCTAATATCTGTGCTATCTTAACCCAGTCTACCGACATCATTATTTATTGTAGTGTAGGAAATAGCTTTAATACATATATAGATATATAGATGTATAGATATAGTGTCGCTTTATCATAACCGTTTTTCGATAAGCATGGGAGGGTTCGATGGAATAGCAGTATTTTTGTGGTGGATTTTCTATAGCAGTGCGCAAATGCTCGTGTATAGGACCTGTTTACACATTGGTCGACGAAGCTGCGATAACTCCATTCATTTATCTCGAAGCTATCAGCTGTTTTCTCATAGCCAATAAAGGTTAGGACAGGGGACGTAAGGTATTCCGATGGATTTCATTGACTTATGACGCAATTTAGATGTGATTTTTTCAGCAGAATTTCTTTCGTGATCCTAATTGCTCAACTGGCTGTGCTTATCCAAGTCTTGGCTAAACACGAAAAGATGATCTTTGTAAAAAGCTTCTCAAATACACTCAAAAAACAAGTTTGATGATAGGTGGGAGGATTCCTTCTGTCACTTCTTATATGTAGGATGATTGTGCGCCATGTTCTGTTACGTGGAATCCATTATTTCTCAAGGTATAATTGTCACAAGTCTTGCAAGAAGCATATTCATATTGTGGTCGCCAGCATGAAGGATGTTGATAATGATGTTATGAGGTCATGGATCTGTGCTTTCTTTATGCCATCATCGAAACTTGAACTTTAGAGGTTCGAATCTCGCGTAGTACGTCAGCAGTGAGAATGTAGAATTCTGCAGACAATAATAATAAAATATAAAGTAATAGAATAATATGTTATAATAATATCGCCAATTGATCAATCGTGTCACCACTTCGTACTTCTGGGACCAGATACAGCGATACAAATCCTTGAGTTTCAGAAACTTCAGTTCCACACGATGGCCAGAAGACATCCTAGTCATTGAAAATCACAGTACGGTGAATAGTTTGGGTAGAATGATGCTGCTTAATGCATGCAATGTCAATTGCGTGTTGAAAACTGAAGAATAGTAACAGCAATAACAACACTAATAATATTAACGATAATGATCATCATTATCTATTATCATTATTACACCTATATTTGTAATATATTATAAATTATGATATTATTATTATTATTCGTTGGTTCTATTTACGAACGGTCTCAAGGAAAAGACGCCGAATGAAGTTCGATTCCAAATGAAAAAAAAAATATATATAGGCTCCTCCCGCTCCTCGAGAGAGAATGGCAAGCTACTCGTGAGTACCCAGACCCACGTTTAGAGCCTGGCAAGCTATACGTTGAGTATCAAAATGCCAAAAACAGCAACAAATATGGGCCTCATTCCCTGACCCCGAAAGAGCCCTGGTACGGCAGCGCCAAGTAGGACGAGTACGGAGAGGCTGCTAAAATCTCAGGCCGAACTAGGCTGCCAAGATCGAAACGGACTAAAATGACGATCTGTACCTACAATGCAAGAACCCTTGCTCACGAATCCGCTGTAGAAGATCTATTGATTCAAGCAAGAAGAATAAGGTACGACAGTCATTGGCCTGGCTGAGACGAGAAGGCGCCATCCTTTTCACGCTGTTTATGACACCGGAGAAGAACTGTTCCTTGGAACATGCGATCGCAGAGGTGTCGGCGGCGTTGGCGTCCTCGTCAAATCGAATTTGACCGTGAGCATTGATTCGTTCGAACAACTAACAACCCGTATCGGACGATTACGGTTGAAACGATGTGGTTCTACGCCGGCTTTGACCATCTTCGTTGCTTACGCACCAACTCAAGCTATGACGAAGACGAAGTCGAAGCGTTCTATATGGACCACGAAAAATTCTTCAGAGAAGATCATACATTCTTCAAGGTCATTGTCGGAGATTTTAACGCAAAAATTGGACCTAGAAGAACGTCTGAAGAACGTCACATAGGGACCCACGGACTAGAATGGAATGAACAGGGTGAGAGGCTATCTGAGTTTATCATGACGACCCAAACCATCCATGGTAACTCGCAATTCCAAAAGCCTCTTTCTCAGCGATGGACGTGGGAGTCTCCCAATGGAGAGTACCATAACGAAATAGATCACATCATAGTAAATCGAAGATTTTGCCTGACCGACGTCGCTGTTGTTCCTCAGTTCTACACGGGATCAGACCATCGCCTCCTTCGCGCAACGTTACGATTTTCTGAGGAGAGGAGAGAAAGCCGCTAAATTCAAACAACGAAGTCCCAGAACTACCATAAACTGGGATGTATTCAAATCATTAGTCGGCTCTTGGGAAGATACCGTTGTCGACAACATCGACGAAGAATGCAATCGACTCGTTGAATCATCTTCACGTTAGCGCTATAAAAGCCGAGAGTCCTAAGGTCACGAAGAGACGCTTGTCTCCGCAA
The DNA here is from genome assembly GCA_019055375.1 of Parelaphostrongylus tenuis. NCBI lineage: Eukaryota > Metazoa > Nematoda > Chromadorea > Rhabditida > Metastrongylidae > Parelaphostrongylus > Parelaphostrongylus tenuis. The sequence continues at coordinate 24,244 of JAHQIW010003684.1, forward strand.
ACACTCGAGCTGATACGTCAACGCGGAATCGCACGAGCTACAGGCAGCCGAATCCTTACGTCCGATCTTGCGAAACGATGCAGAGAAGCGATAAAAGAAGACCTCAAAGAGAGAAGAGCAGCAGTTATGGCAGAAGCTGCAGAAGCTGGGAAAAGCATTCGCAAAGCCCAGCGAGGCTTTCGCCAACTATAAGACCAAGATGATTACACTCCGATACCCTGACGGGACACTTACAGCTTCGAGAAGGGCTATGGAAGAAAATCATCCACCATACTACTCGGATCTCTTCGCTAGCCATGTCCTTTACCGTCATATAAATTGAAAGAGGACGAATGTCGTCCACCGGTCCTCCCTTCCGAAATCTCGACATGCTATATCGTCGGTGAAGAACAGAACAACACCCGGTCCAGACAGGATTAGACCAGAACACTGAAGAACCTGCCGCCAGTTCTCATCAACACCCTGGCTCGGCTCTTCACTCGCTACCTGTCAGAATGCAAGGTCCCTATTCAATGGAAAACCAGCAAGACCGTATTGTTGTTCAAAAAGGGAGACCTTCACGACATAGGCAACTATCGCCCAATCTGCTTGCTGTCCGTTGTCTATAAACTCTTTACTCGAGTCATCCTAAACAGGATTGACAGAACACTGGACGAAGGACAGCCATGCGAACAAGCAGGGTTCCGAAAAGGATTTAGTACCATGGACCACATCCACACGATTACAAGACTCATTGAAGTTTCACGAGAGTACAAACAACCACTCTGTCTCACTTTCATCGATCTGAAGAAAAGCCTTTGATTCAGTGGAAACAGAAGCGGTTATAGAGGCTTGGAAAACCAGGGCGTCCCTACTCGGTGCATAATGATCCTTCGTGAGCTTTATGAAGATTTCACGACCAAAATATCTCATTCTACAACAATATCACCATTGACGTAAGAAGAGGGGTTCGACAAGACGAAGCAATTTGCCAAAACTATTCACTGCCACCTACAAAACGTCATGCGAACATTAGAATGGAAAGAAATGGGAGTGAAAATCGACAGTCGACAATTAAACCATCTTCGCTTTGCTGACGATATCGTTCTCATAACACCAAACATCAGCCAAGCGGAACGAATGTTGACCGATTTCGATAACGCCTGTGGAAAGATTGGTCTTCAACTGAATCTAACGAAAACAACGTTCATGATAAACGGATGGGTTTCTAATGCCCCATTCACGCTCAACGGAACGACAATCTCCGAATGCTCCAGTTACGTCTATCTAGGTCGTGAAATCAACATGATGAACGACCTAGCTCCAGAGTTGAGCAGGAGGAAACGAGCGGCTTGGGAAACGTTTAAGAGCATCGACGATGTAGTGAGAGGACAAAGAACATCCGACTCTCGTGCCCACCTTTTCGACTCGACAATTATCCCTGCCCTAACGTATGCAGCAGAAACCTGGTCGCTACGTAAGCAGGATGAAAGATCACTTGCCGTTATCGAACGCGCAGTCGAAAGGTCGATGCTAGGAGTATCTCGTACTTCGCAAATGAGACAAAGGATCCGAACTTCCGACCTACGTCAACGATCGAAGGTCGAGGACAACGTTATAGTATAAGCACCCCTTTTCACGTCACTACTCAATCTGTTTCAATCGGATCCGGAATCGAATCGGGCCATTTGATTGCTGGCATCAAGATCTATCTAAAAATACTCGCATCTCGCCTGAATAGTGTAAAAGCGGACAGAGAATTCATTGATGAATAATAATCACTGATGATACGCTTTGTTATAGCATAGCACCCTTTTTACGTCGTTACTCACTCTGTTTCACTCGGATCCGGAATCCAATAGTACCATGTGATTGCTGGCATCGAGATCTATCTAAAAATTCTCGCATCTAATTTGAAACGTGTAAAAGCGCACAGAGAATTCATGCTTAATTTTACACTACTGATACGCTTTGTTATAGTATAGCACCCCTTTTTCCGTCATTACTCAGTATGTTTCAATCGGATCTGGAATAGAATGGTACCATGTGATTCCTGGCATCGAGATCTTCCTAAAAATACTCGCATCTCGGCTGAAACTTGTAAAATCGCACAGAGAATTCATGCTTAAATTTTAACACTACTGATACGCTTGTTATAGTATAGCACCCCCTTTTTCCGTCATTACTCAGCATGTTTTCAATCGGATCCGGAATCCAATAGTACCTGGTGATTGCTGGCATCGAGATCTATCTAAAAATGCTCGCATCTTATCTGAAACGTGTAAAAGCGCACAGAGAATTCATGCTTAATTTTACACTACTGATACGCTTTGTTATAGCTATAGCACCCCCTTTTTCCGTCATTACTCAGTATGTTTCAATCGGATCTGGAATAGAATAGTACCATGTGATTCCTGGCATCGAGATCTTCCTAAAAAATACTCGCATCTCGGCTGAAACTTGTTAAAATCGCACAGAGAATGCATGTTGAGTATTACACTACTGATACGCTTCGTTAAAGTTATAGCACCTCTTTTTACGTCACTACTCAGTCTGATTCAATCGGATCCGGAATCCAATAGTACTGGTGATTGCTGGCATCGAGATCTATCTAAAAATGCTCGCATCTTATCTGAAACGTGTAAAAGCGCACAGAGAATTCATGCTTAATTTTACACTACTGATACGCTTTGTTATAGTTATAGCACCCCCTTTTACGTCATTACTCAGTATGTTTCCATCGGATCTGGAATAGAATAGTAAAATGTGATTCCTGGCATCGAGATCTATGTAAAAATACTCGCACCGTCGCTGAAACGTGCAAAAGCGCACAGAGAGGCTAATGTTGAACATTAATCACTGATGATACGCTTAACAGTATAGCACCCCTTTTGACGACATTACTCAGCATGTTTCCATCGGATCCGGAATACAATAGTGCCATGTGATTGCTGGCATCGAGATCTAGCTAGAAATACTCGCATCTTGGCTGAAACGTGCAAAAGCGCACAGAGAATTCGTATTGAACATTAATCACTGATGACACGCTTAATAGTATAGCACCCCCTTTTGACGACATTACTCAGTATGTTTCCATCGGATCCGGAATACAATAGTACCATCTGATTGCTGGCATCGAGATCTTCCTAAAAATACTCGCATCTCGGCTGAAACGTGTAAAATCGCACAGAGAATTCATGTTGAACATTAATCACTGATTATACGCTTAGTACGTATAGCACCCCTTTTTACGTCATTACTCAGTCTGTTTCAATGGGATCCGGAATCCCATAGTACCATCGTGATTGCTGGCATTGAGATCTATGTAAAAATACTCGCACCGTCGCTGAAACGTGCAAAAGCGCACAGAGAGCCCATGTTGAACATTAATCACTGGTGATACGCTTAATAGTATAGCACCCTTTTGACGACATTACTCAGCATGTTTTATTCGGATCCGGAATCCAATAGTACCATTGGATTGCTGGCATCGAGGTCTATCTAGAAATACTCGCACCTTGGCTGAGACGTGCAAAAGCGCACAGAGAATTCATGTTGAACATTAATCACTGATTATACGCTTATTAGTATAGCACCACCCTTTTTACGTCATTACTCAGTCTGTTTCAATCGGATCCGGAATCCCATAGTACCATGTGATTGCTGGCATCGATATCTATCTAAAATACTCGCATCTTGGCTGAAACGTCTAAAGCGCACAGAGAATTCATGTTGAACAATAATCACTGATGATACGCTTTATTATAGTATAGCACCCCTTTTACGTCATTACTCAGTCTGTTTCAATCGGATCCGGAATCCAATAGTACCATCTGATTGCTGGCATCGAGATCTATCTAAAAATACTCGCATCTTGGCTGAAACGTGTAAAAGCGCACAGAGAATTCATGTTGAACAATAATCACTGATGATACGCTTTATTACAGTATAGCACCCCTTTTTACGTCATTACTCAGTCTGTTTCTATCGGATCCGGAATCCAATAGTACCATCTGATTGCTGGCATCGAGATCTATCTAAAATACTCGCATCTTGGCTGAAACGTGTAAAAGCGCACAGAGAATTCATGTTGAACAATAATCACTGATGATACGCTTTATTAAGTATAGCACCACTTTTTACGTCATTACTCAGTCTGTTTCAATCGGATCCGGAATCCAATAGTACCATCTGATTGCTGGCATCGAGATCTATCTAAAAATACTCGCATCTTGGCTGAAACGTGTAAAAGCGCACAGAGAATTCATGTTGAACAATAATCACTGATGATACGCTTTATTATAGTATAGCACCACTTTTTACGTCATTACTCAGTCTGTTTCTATCGGATCCGGAATCCAATAGTACCATCTGATTGCTGGCATCGAGATCTATCTAAAAATACTCGCATCTTGGCTGAAACGTGTAAAAGCGCACAGAGAATTCATGTTGAACAATAATCACTGATGATACGCTTTATTATAGTATAGCACCACTTTTTACGTCATTACTCAGTCTGTTTCTATCGGATCCGGAATCCAATAGTACCATCTGATTGCTGGCATCGAGATCTATCTAAAAATACTCGCATCTTGGCTGAAACGTGTAAAAGCGCACAGAGAATTCATGTTGAACAATAATCACTGATGATACGCTTTATTATAGTATAGCACCACTTTTTACGTCATTACTCAGTCTGTTTCTAATCGGATCCGGAATCCAATAGTACCATCTGATTGCTGGCATCGAGATCTATCTAAAAATACTCGCATCTTGGCTGAAACGTGTAAAAGCGCACAGAGAATTCATGTTGAACATAATCACTGATGATACGCTTTATTACAGTATAGCACCATCTTTTTACGTCATTACTCAGTCTGTTTCTATCGGATCCGGAATCCAATAGTACCATCTGATTGCTGGCATCGAGATCTATCTAAAAATAATCGCATCTTGGCTGAAACGTGTAAAAGCGCACAGAGAATTCATGTTGAACAATATCACTGATGATACGCTTTATTACAGTATAGCACCACTTTTTACGTCATTACTCAGTCTGTTTCTAATCGGATCCGGAATCCAATAGTACCATCTGATTGCTGGCATCGAGATCTATCTAAAAATAATCGCATCTTGGCTGAAACGTGTAAAAGCGCACAGAGAATTCATGTTGAACATAATCACTGATGATACGCTTTATTACAGTATAGCACCACTTTTTACGTCATTACTCAGTCTGTTTCTATCGGATCCGGAATCCAATAGTACCATCTGATTGCTGGCATCGAGATCTATCTAAAAATACTCGCATCTTGGCTGAAACGTGTAAAAGCGCACAGAGAATTCATGTTGAACAATAATCACTGATGATACGCTTTATTATAGTATAGCACCACTTTTTACGTCATTACTCAGTCTGTTTCTATCGGATCCGGAATCCAATAGTACCATCTGATTGCTGGCATCGAGATCTATCTAAAAATAATCGCATCTTGGCTGAAACGTGTAAAGCGCACAGAGAATTCATGTTGAACAATAATCACTGATGATACGCTTTATTATAGTATAGCACCATCTTTTTACGTCATTACTCAGTCTGTTTCTATCGGATCCGGAATCCAATAGTACCATCTGATTGCTGGCATCGAGATCTATCTAAAAATAATCGCATCTTGGCTGAAACGTGTAAAAGCGCACAGAGAATTCATGTTGAACAATAATCACTGATGATACGCTTTATTACAGTATAGCACCACTTTTTACGTCATTACTCAGTCTGTTTCATCGGATCCGGAATCCAATAGTACCATCTGATTGCTGGCATCGAGATCTATCTAAAAATAATCGCATCTTGGCTGAAACGTGTAAAAGCGCACAGAGAATTCATGTTGAACATATACACTGATGATACGCTTTATTATAGTATAGCACCACTTTTTACGTCATTACTCAGTCTGTTTCTATCGGATCCGGAATCCAATAGTACCATCTGATTGCTGGCATCGAGATCTATCTAAAAATAATCGCATCTTGGCTGAAACGTGTAAAGCGCACAGAGAATTCATGTTGAACAATAATCACTGATGATACGCTTTATTACAGTATAGCACCCCTTTTTACGTCATTACTCAGTCTGTTTCTATCGGATCCGGAATCCAATAGTACCATCTGATTGCTGGCATCGAGATCTATCTAAAAATAATCGCATCTTGGCTGAAACGTGTAAAAGCGCACAGAGAATTCATGTTGAACATAATCACTGATGATACGCTTTATTACAGTATAGCACCACTTTTTACGTCATTACTCAGTCTGTTTCTATCGGATCCGGAATCCAATAGTACCATCTGATTGCTGGCATCGAGATCTATCTAAAAATACTCGCATCTTGGCTGAAACGTGTAAAAGCGCACAGAGAATTCATGTTGAACAATAATCACTGATGATACGCTTTATTACAGTATAGCACCCTTTTTACGTCATTACTCAGTCTGTTTCTATCGGATCCGGAATCCAATAGTACCATCTGATTGCTGGCATCGAGATCTATCTAAAAATAATCGCATCTTGGCTGAAACGTGTAAAAGCGCACAGAGAATTCATGTTGAACAATAATCACTGATGATACGCTTTATTACAGTATAGCACCACTTTTTACGTCATTACTCAGTCTGTTCTAATCGGATCCGGAATCCAATAGTACCATGTGATTGCTGGCATCGAGATCTATCTAAAAATAATCGCATCTTGGCTGAAACGTGTAAAAGCGCACAGAGAATTCATGTTGAACAATAATCACTGATGATACGCTTTATTACAGTATAGCACCACTTTTTACGTCATTACTCAGTCTGTTTCATCGGATCCGGAATCCAATAGTACCATCTGATTGCTGGCATCGAGATCTATCTAAAATAATCGCATCTTGGCTGAAACGTGTAAAAGCGCACAGAGAATTCATGTTGAACAATAATCACTGATGATACGCTTTATTATAGTATAGCACCACTTTTTACGTCATTACTCAGTCTGTTTCAATCGGATCCGGAATCCAATAGTACCATCTGATTGCTGGCATCGAGATCTATCTAAAAATAATCGCATCTTGGCTGAAACGTGTAAAAGCGCACAGAGAATTCATGTTGAACAATAATCACTGATGATACGCTTTATTATAGTATAGCACCCCTTTTTACGTCATTACTCAGTCTGTTTCTTTCGGATCCGGAATCCAATAGTACCATCTGATTGCTGGCATCGAGATCTATCTAAAAATACTCGCATCTTGGCTGAAACGTGTAAAAGCGCACAGAGAATTCATGTTGAACAATATCACTGATGATACGCTTTATTATAGTATAGCACCACTTTTTACGTCATACTCAGTCTGTTTCTATCGGATCCGGAATCCAATAGTACCATGTGATTGCTGGCATCGAGATCTATCTAAAAATACTCGCATCTGGCTGAAACGTGTAAAAGCGCACAGAGAATTCATGTTGAACAATAATCATGTGTACGCTTTATTATAGTATAGCACCACTTTTTACGTCATTACTCAGTCTGTTTCAATCGGATCCGAATCCAATAGTACCATCTGATTGCTGGCATCGAGATCTATCTAAAAATACTCGCATCTTGGCTGAAACGTGTAAAAGCGCACAGAGAATTCATGTTGAACAATAATCACTGATGATACGCTTTATTACAGTATAGCACCACTTTTTACGTCATTACTCAGTCTGTTTCTATCGGATCCGGAATCCAATAGTACCATCTGATTGCTGGCATCGAGATCTATCTAAAAATACTCGCATCCTTGGCTGAAACGTGTAAAAGCGCACAGAGAATTCATGTTGAACAATAATCACTGATGATACGCTTTATTATAGTATAGCACCACTTTTTACGTCATTACTCAGTCTGTTTCTATCGGATCCGGAATCCAATAGTACCATCTGATTGCTGGCATCGAGATCTATCTAAAAATAATCGCATCTTGGCTGAAACGTGTAAAAGCGCACAGAGAATTCATGTTGAACAATAATCACTGATGATACGCTTTATTACAGTATAGCACCATTTTTTACGTCATTACTCAGTCTGTTTCTATCGGATCCGGAATCCAATAGTACCATCTGATTGCTGGCATCGAGATCTATCTAAAAATAATCGCATCTTGGCTGAAACGTGTAAAAGCGCACAGAGAATTCATGTTGAACAATAATCACTGATGATACGCTTTATTACAGTATAGCACCACTTTTTACGTCATTACTCAGTTGTTTCTATCGGATCCGGAATCCAATAGTACCATCTGATTGCTGGCATCGAGATCTATCTAAAAATAATCGCATCTTGGCTGAAACGTGTAAAAGCGCACAGAGA
>JAHQIW010003685.1:0-22500 GCA_019055375.1 Parelaphostrongylus tenuis
ATCTATTTTTCTATTGACAAAGGTAAAGCAAAATCAGCAGTATAAACTTTTGATTCCATCAATCATTCAATTGAAGCTGAGTGCTATCGAAAATTGGACAGTGTTGATTAGCAGCTCGGTCTCATGGCGCTGAAATTTCACCTTGATAGTAGAGGGATTGTAATGCACAGTGCCAAGGCAGAAATATGACTGACTGCATCGCCTTTTTTGGAAAAAGAAACAATTTGTATCGAAAACGTTTACTTTGTGCACAGAATTTCAGGTGAATATAAAAACACCTATGCACTACGACAGCTCCATCTCGAAGCAAGTATAGGCAAGTCATGTATCAAAATAATTGCACAAAAATGCGCAGTTGTACGACATAAAAATCATGCAAATTTAGTTACTTCTCGTTGATAATTTGGTGTTTTATTACTCTAGAGCCGAAAGGTATGGAACGACGAGATTAGAAGGATTGAGATCTCTCGCTTTTTCTCCGGCACTTATCGTATCAAGCAGACTAAATGGTAGGCAATCAAGTTTCATATTAAGTTTTATATGAGACAGTACATAATAAGACTTGCTTAGGTGATATGTTTATTCCTTTGTTATTACATGATGCAGCGGCATATAAACCCCACTCGGATCCCTCCAGTATTAGTTCATTCACTCACACTCGCCATCCACGAAATCTTTTGAGCGCTCTTCAGCTTTTGCTCAATATTTTCCATCTTTATACTGAATGAAAGAGGGGTAGATGGAGGCTTAGCCAAATGGATGTGACGTTTCCACGGTTCGGGGCTGATGCTCAACACTCCTCCTTCCGACGCTCAACAACAAGCACTCCATTGAACGCCACAACTTGGCCGTCCACGAGATCACAAGAGGGCGTGTTTATTTGTACGTAGAAGTGCTGGGATTGATTTAGTATAAGGATACTAGTAAAGTGATTGTTTCTCAATGTTATTATGATTGTTGTTTAATGTTAGTCTAGTCGACACTCTTTGGAATCTTGGAGATAGTCGAGCTAAAATGTTTCCATATGGATTGGATAGAAATGTTGGAAAGAGTTTTTCAACCAGCTCTTATATGAGCAACATCACATATACATCACACTTTACAGATCCTGGCGCATCCTGCATTCCAGTCTTCAATCGGATTCACTATCCACAGGCGTCTATGAACACGATTTACTAGCAAGTTCGGCTCTTACGTGAAGGTTTCCCCGTCTTTGCCGCAGTTGTCTTTGAAGACTAACATTAATTATTACCTCTTAAAATTTCCAAGTAGCTATTATAGAAAGTCCTCACGCAAATTAGGAAGAATCAGCTTGCTTCAGGCAAGTTTGATACCGGTTATCTCATGTTAGAAAGTTGAGAGGCTCGGTGACTATGAAGAGGGACAACCGAGCTGGGCATTGACAGGCCATGTTGTTCGCGAACTGAAAGGGACTGCTAGCACTGCGTCACTTGTTCCTAATACATGATGATAATATTCATAATAAAATGTGATTGGAAGATTGGAGAGCTGTAACCGAGTGGTTAGTATTGCGAGCTATCACAAAGCAAGATTTAGCTCCTCTAAAGGAGCTCTTCTGCAATCACGTGGGAACGCCTCAGTTCGACTGTCTCCAAAACTGGAAGGAGAAATCGACTCAACCGGCATCAAACGAAGTTTATAAAAAGACAAAATCCCCAAACATGAGCCGAAAAAACCGAAGTGTTAAAGAGCCTCGTGTAAGATCAATCCGAGGAAAGGAGTTGAATCTTAGAAATGTTTAGAGTTGCACACCAAATGTCGTAATGTTTTATTTAGATTAACAAACAACATAATGTTTTAGGAAATATAAAATGAGAAAGTTTGCATGATTCTTAGGGTGTTTTTGTTCAACTGGCGAAATTAATTTATTCCAAATGATCAAATAGAAATCTTTTTCATCAATGACTTTCAGCGGTCGTATGATATTATATATATCCAGTGATGTAGAGTGATGTGCAAAACTTCCGCCTCACGAGGGACTCGAACCTCATCTCACTCTATCCGGAGCGCGTGCTTTGAGTCGCTGCACTATTGAAGCCCCGTTTTGAGCTCCACTCCTTCCACGCTACAAACGCATCTATCCGCTAGCAACCAACCATCAACGGTTTGGCCGAGGTAGTCTGCATCGACATTGAATCTACTCATGCTGACAGATAGTGGGTTATCGGATAATCACTGGGTATATATTATATATATATCACCTGTATCACCTGGCGTCCCGTTGGTCGTCGAGTGACTCAAGCGGGTGTACCAGCAACCCTTCCAATTTTTCCCTATCGCGTGCAAGAGTAGCCCAGTGGGTCCTCCTCGCTCTAGGGATTCGCTGAGCATCATATCTTTCTTCTATCGCTTTCGTGAAGAATCGAACCAACAGGTCAGTGGTCTTCCTTTAAAGCGCTTTGACGTCCCGAGGAATCCAGTCGGTAACGGCTCTCGTCCATCGGTTGTCGTTGAAGCGCATCACGTGTCCGGCCCACCTTATTTTCGATATCCTGGCGTGTAGAATGGCGTCTCTGATTTTCGATCGTTGACGTAGGTCGGAACTTCGGATCCTTACTCTCATTTGCGAGATACGGGATACTCCTAGCATCGACCTTTCGACTGCGCGTTCGATAACGGCAAGTGATCTTTCATCTTGCTTACGTAGCGACCAGGTTTCTGCTGCATACGTTAGGGCAGGGATAATTGTCGAGTTGAAAAGGTGGGCACGGAGTCGGATGTTCTTTGTCCTCTTCACTACATCTTCGATGTTCTTGAACGTTCCCTAAGCCGCTCGATTCCTCCTGCTCAACTCTGGAGCTAGGTCGTTCATCATGTTGATTTCACGACCTAGATAGACGTAACTGGACCATTCGGAGATTGTCGTTCCGTTGAGCGTGAATGGGGCATTAGAAACCCATCCGTTCCTCATGAACATTGTTTTCGTTAGATTCAGTTGAAGACCAATCTTTCCAGAGGCGTTATCGAAATCGGTCAACATTCGTTCCGCTTGACTGATGTTTGGTGTTATGAGAACGATATCGTCAGCAAAGCGAAGATGGTTTGATTGTCGACCGTCAATTTTCACTCCCATTTCGTCCCATTCTAATGTTCGCATGACGTTTTGTAGGGTGGCAGTGAATAGTTTTGGCGAAATTGTATCGCCTTGTCGAACCCTCTTCTTACGTCAATGGTGATATTGTTGTAGAATGGAGATATTTTGGTCGTGAAATCTTTATAAAGTCACGAAGGATAATTATGTACCGAGTAGGGACGTCCCTGGTTATCCAGAGCCTCTATAACCGCTTCTGTTTCCACTGAATCAAAGGCTTTCTTCAGATCGATGAAAGTGAGACAGAGTGGTTGCTTGTACTCTCGTGAAACTTCAATGAGTCTTGTAATCGTGTGGATGTGGTCTATGGTACTAAATCCTTTTCGGAACCCTGCTTGTTCGCATGGCTGTCCTTCGTCCAGTGTTCTGTCAATCCTGTTTAGGATGACTCGAGGAGAAGAGTTTATAGATAACGGACAGCGAGCAGATTGGGCGATAATTGCCCATGTCGTGAAGGTCTCCCTTCTTGAACAACAATACGGTCTTGCTAGTTTTCCATCGTTCGGGATCTTGCATTCTGACAGGTAGCGAGTGAAGAGCCGAGCCAAGGTGTTGATGAGAACTGGCGGCAGATTCTTCAGGTGTTCTGAGTCTAATCCTGTCTGGACCGGGTGTTGTTCTGTTCTTCACCGACGATATAGCATTTCGGATTTCGAAAGGGAGGACCGGAGAGACGACATATTCGTCCTCTGTCAATCTATATGACGGTAAGAGGACATGGCTAGCGAGGAGATCTGAGTAGTTGGTGGATGATTTTCTCTATAGCCCTTCTCGAAGTAAGTTTTGCGTCAGGGTATCCGAGTGCAATCATCTTGGTCTTATAGTTGGCGAAGCCTCGCTGGGCTTTGCGAATGCTCTTCCCAGCTTCTGCAGCTTCTGTCATAACTGCTGCTCTTCTCTCTTTAAGGTCTTCTTTTATCGCTTCTCTGCAGCATTTCGCAAGTTCGGACGTAAGGTTTCGGTTGCCTGCAGCTCGTGCGATTCCACGTTGACGTATCAGCTCGAGTGTCTGCGGAGACAAGCGTCTCCTCGTGATCTTAGGACTCTCGGCTTTTATAGCGCCTAACGTGAAGATATTTAACGAGTCGATCGTAGTCTTCGTCGATGTTGTCGACTACGGTAGCTTTCCAAGAGCCGACTATTGATTTGAATACATCCCAGTTTCACGGTAGTTCTGGGACTTCGTTGTTTGAATTTAGCGGCTTTCTCTCCTCTCCTCGTAAATCGGGACGTTGCGCAAAGGAGGCGATGGTCGGATCCCGTGTAGAACTTAGGAACAACAGCGACATCGGTCAGGCAATATCTTCGATTTACTATGATGTGATCTATTTCGTTATGGTACTCTCCATTGGGAGACTCCCACGTCCATCGCTGAGAAAGAGGCTTTTGGAATTGCGAGTTACCATGGATGGTTTGGGTCATCATGATAAACTCAGATAGCCTCTCACCCTGTTCATTTCATTCTAGTCCGTGAGTCCCTATGTGACGTTCTTCAGACGTTCTTCTAGGTCCAATTTTTGCGTTAAAATCTCCGACAATGACCTTGAAGAATGTATGAGCTCCTCTGAAGAATTTTTCGAGGTCCATATAGAACGCTTCGACTTCATCTTCGTCACAGCTTGATGTTGGTGCGTAAGAAACGAAGATGGTCAAAGCCGGCATAGAACCACATCGTTTCAACCGTATTCGTCCGATGCGGGTTGTTAGTTGTTCAAACGAATCAGTGTTCACGGTCAAATTCGATTTGACGAGGACGCCAACGCCGCCGACACCTCTGCGATCGCATGTATCAAGGAACAGTTCTTCTCCGGTGTCATAAACAGCGTGAAAAGGATAGCGCCTTCTCGTCTAAGCCAGGCCATTGACGTCGTACCTTATTCTTTTTGCTTGAATCAATAGATCTTCTACAGCGGATTCGTGAGCAAAGGTTCTTGCGTTGTAGGTACAGATCGTCATTTTAGTCCGTTTCGATCTTGGCAGCCTAGTTCGGCCCTGAGATTTTAGCAGTCTTTCCGTACTTGTCTTACCTGGCGCTGCCGTACCAGGGGCTCTTTCGAGATCAGGGAATGAGGCCCATATTTGTTACTGTTTTTGGCATTTTGATACCCAACGTATAGCTTGCCAGGCTCTAAACGTGGGGGCTGGATACTCACGAGTAGATTGCCAGTCTCTCTCGGAGGAGCGGGAGGAGCTTATTTGTTGGAGGCGACTCCTAACCGCCTCCCATGTACTTCCCAGCCGCTTGATTGCAGGCTTTTGGTCGAATTGACTCATAGAAATAGAGTTTTGTCATGTCGGCGCTGCAGAAGCAGGCAGCTCATTCCCTGATGCCACCTGCGTATCTGGGAAGCACGCGGTCGCTTTTGGTTCGCGTTTTATTCCCCTATTCACCACCTGGGGACGCGCCACGTGCCCTCGCGACTAACCGGGCGGGATCCCTCAAAGAGGGATGTCCGTGGATATATATATATATTTTATATAATATATAATATATATATGGGGTGATAAATGATCAATGTGAATGTATGTGGGGTATTGAATGACCAGTCGGTATATCTATAATATCGTATCACCGTTAAAGGCGACTAAATAAAAAGACTCCTCTTCATTGTTATTCGAGCCAACGATGTCATGTTCTGTTAAGGGCTCTTGTACTGCCCGATACATGTGTTTTGCCCTTACAGATTCGTCAATCGGGCAGAACCCGTCGTATTTTAACACAAAGGTTCGTCAACTTAGAAAGAAGTGGAGGAATGCGGTTACAAGAAGCACCGGAATCTAGTGTCTCAAAGCAAACACCACTGCTTCATAACACATGAAATAGACAGATCATCTACAACAGACCTCTCAGCCATGTTCTTGAGCTGTGGGTGTTATGCAATTATCTGTTAACGAGATGATCTGGCAAACATACATAGGCATTTTTATAGTCTCGGGGTTGTAAATCCAAAAATTCCTATGTTTTTATTGCTTCTTCGCGACATTATTATGTTCTAGGTATACCTAAGAAAATTGAATATGGGGTAAGAGCTGGCCTCGGTGGTGTAATGGTAGCGCGCGTCCCCAGTATGGGTGGAAAAGAGGGTTCAGCCTCTCTGAGGTCAATTTCTGCTTACCACTCAATTCTCTTTGGTAGTCTCGATTGTAAAGCAAAGTGCTTATATCTAACCACTTTTTGCATTTAATTCCTCATTTGTATCCACCATCCATAATGACTATTTCATGAACGTGTTGAATGCCTACAAATCGTCCTTTTCTTAATTATAAACTTGCACGAGGTTGGTTCTTCTGTTATATCAAAACTTGATGGCAGACGTCTCGGCGACCCCGTCTTCATCAGAGCTTAGAAGTACATATCATGTCCGCAGATAAAGAAAAGGGACATTTCGTAAAATTTTTATGTATCTCTATGCTCCGACAAAGGCAAGTTGCTGAAACGTTAGGCATCAAGTTTAAGAAAAGAGAGCCATCAACATCGTGCAATTCTCAAGTTTTAAGTAAAAAAAGGGCAGTATGTGATAAATTTCTACATTTCTTTACTCATGTCGAAGCTTAGAGAGAGCCGGACTTCTGAACTAATCAAATCGAATCTCCTTCAAGTTTTGAGATTATTTAGATTAATTAGATTATATAGATCACCAATTGGTGCTATCCATTTGGTATGTAAAGAATGAGTTGTTCGTAAAGAAATCTATGAAGATCAGCAATCCGGTCTAGAAAGAATGAGAGCCCAAGTGATCTCAGCACGTGTTCGAACCAGAACATTAACTGCGATGAACGTCAACACTACGACTGGGCCAGTTGCTCATCTGCCAGCCAAAACTGGGGCAGAATTTGCACAATATCCTTCTCATATGCAGGTTGACTTCTTCTTGTTTGTCGATGAGTTAGATTATTTTCGAGCTTTTGACGCAATCGAATCAGCGGGCAAAAAAGGCAGTGATCATAAAGAATCATGAGATTATTGATGTGTTAACTACGCACCATCTTTTGTCTGTAAAGATACCGTCGTTCTCAGCATGTGTCATAGCGTTATATCACTTTCACATTCATCGGCAAACTTTCTCTTTCCGAAAAAAAAGTTTTCATAGTAAAGATGTGTTGTGACCAACCAGTCCTGCGTGATGATATCCTTTTTCACTCCTACTTCCAATTGCGAATTTCCCCATCCTGTGCTTATTAGCCGACCGTTTCTAATGCGATGTTAAAGTCTCCCAGCAACGTAATTATGGGATTTTTTTTCAAGAATATCACTCACTTTAGTTAGCTGTAAAATGCGCTCAGTTCGCCTTCACAGCCGTAGAAGATGATAAGTAGCAGTTAATGATATTATCCTTTTTGACGGAGAAATCGGGACAAAGAACAGCCAAACTCAGTGATAGGACTACGCACGAGATGAGTAGATGCGAGATATAATAGATGTTTGCACGAGAAACCAACGTCTTCAGCAATTCGTCTTTTCTCAAATAACAAATACCTTTGAGTAGTGGTAGCACGCGTCTCCTGTACGGATGAAACGCGGGTTTGACTCTCGCCTGAGGTCGTTTTTTGCTCACCACTCAATTCTCTCAATTATGTATGGAACACCCTTGACTTGATTGCTTTGTTGGTCTTTCGGCTTTTTTCTTGCAGGACATTTGAATGAATTTTATGCGATTATGCAATTAGTGGCTTCAAGATGGACTTGATGATAGGTTTGTGAGAGAAGTTTACTGATAATATATTGGAAATTTTCTTTATGGTGTGCCTTGTGCGCGTTTGGCGGCTCAGTTAATATGAGCTACAATTGGCTTGACAGTTGGAATACTACACTTTACGTTGATAATACAGGATCAACATTTGAGAGAGATTCCACAAGGCCATATCATGTTAGCGGAATTATTTATAGAGCGCTCGCAAATGTCATATACTGATTGAACTTCGATATTAGAGAGTGAGAACTGATAGGCGAGAGTTATATCACATTGCGCTCTGACATTAATCGAACTTTGACCAAATAGAATAACTGCTGGCCAACTACGACAGCTCACCTAGGGAAAGATGGGTACTTAGACCAACCTCAAAGGAACTTGGTTGACAGAAAGGGGTTTGGTACGTGGTTTCTTGTGAAAACTCAATGAATAATTAACCTGTTATACTAGAGTCGTCTGCACACCGGTCCACAATTCAACATGATATCCGAATTAGATCTACGAAGTTTCACAAAAAAATCGAGCAGATCATCGAATGTGCAAAACTAAACATGATATAACGGGCAAGATTATGAATAACTGTCTCTATGTCTACCTCTTCGCCATTTTGATTCTTGCTACCAAATCGCACGTATTGCAATCTTAAATACTAGGCAAGGGAAAGGAAAGATCACTCAACACAAAGAACGAGGCCTCAATGGTGTAACTGGAAACCTAGTGAGCCACTGGAAAGGGTTTTGGAAATATGAAGCAATTTTGGGCTCCAAATTCTGCTCGTACCTCAGCACTTTGTGGTTATAATTCAATGAATTCGTGCGGAATATTTCAAAGCAGGTATATAAATCTTAGGAAGAAAATCTTATAACCTTTCCTAATTAACATTTCGTTCAGTGCTGATTGACTAGGAAAGACGTAAATAAATCTTCATTTGTTTATACCACTTGCAAGAGAGGCTCGGTAAAGCTAACTCGAAAGGATAAATTACTTGGTCGACATATGGCTTATGCACTGAATCGCTTTCTTGAAAAATGACTTACCAAGCAACAAATTGATGAAAAATGAAGACTAATTGTGCTCGTTCGAAGTTGCCTATCAACTAAGGGAGAAATGGTCAGAGCAAATGGATGATATTGGAAAAGCATTTCCAGTTTAACGTCTTACTAGTATCTCTTGGCAGTCTAATTGCTGAGGCAGTGCCTTCTGTACCTTCAAACTGTAAAGTGCGAAAATCTACCAATGAAATCTAACGATGAAGTAACTCTTCGGCTCCACATAAACTACCTTTCTCTACAGATGATACAAATGAACTCTACAGATGAGCAAAACACTTCTTAGCATTGCAACTCGGCAACAGAGAGTCTTAACACGGCTAAAAATGGTCTCCAAGGGAGTCATAAAATAACACTTGGTGGGCAGTACGTCTCCACGTAAGAGTACGAATCCCAGCACATAAAAATGTGTTGGCTTCGCTGTTTTTGTTCCCTGGAGTCCCGAGATAAGCCTAGCCGGGGCTTTCCCAGGTCGTCACCACATTAGCAGTCGCCTGCAGAGCAATTAGTAGTAGAAAAAAGTAACAAAGCAGGAACTGGAAGTGCATTCATGAATTCATTGGCATGATTCTCACGTTCTTTCATTGCCGCAGATTGAGGTCAGTGGTATCGAGCGCGACCAGCGCCCGGACGTGTGGTGGAGCGCACCGCTTGCGATCGTTGATAAACCAGATCACTTATTTCCTTAATTTTTTTTTGCTTTCAATCTGAAAAAAATCCCCAAACAATCACTGCCACAAATTTTCGACTTCCTACTATTCATGAACTTTCCGCAATGCATTTGTCCTGTGTGGATTATCGCTAGTTGAATGTAGATTTCTTTTATAAATATTACGTCGTCGTTCTTTTTTATTTCTTCTCTACATGCCTAGGGGCAACTCGTGTGATAGTTTTTACTGCCATCTGCTCGTTTTTATGTGACGAGTTGTGGTACACCTTTACTGATACGGCTTACAAATCATTCTCTCTTCGTTGCTCTCGCATATCCCTCACTGAAAGCCGATTCAATTGTTCAATGGACTTTGAACGTACATTATCAAGCCTACGTTATATATCGACCCCTGTATTGAAAATAAGTTAGTCAAGCTTCACTTGGTTTTTGATAGACATTTTTGACCCTGAGTACTCAATATCTGAGCGTTGGTCTACCAATGATATTCAGAAGCGACTTAGTGACTCTCAATCAGTGCAAGCCAGTTATGACAATCGCTTCGACACCTAAGCCCCATCTCAAAGCCAACTGAAGCCAGCCTTTCTGTACGTTTCTAGAATAACTGAATGTTGTCTAGAATCCATTATTAGAGATCAGCCAAATCTTGATCTGAGTGATAGTGTGAAAATTTGACAGCTACGGATCGAAAGTTTCATCGACAATTGACAAAACATTCGATCTCGTTGACCGTACACAACCACCACGCAATACATTACAATACTTGATCAACGTTCTTGAGCCCATCTCGCGCAGATTAGAAAGGTAGGTCCACTTTGTGCAAGCCTCTGTGTGTCGCTTCGTCGATCTAACATCGTCTCTGCTCTCTGTGCTTTTTCAACCATTCAAAATTTTAATACCATCAGGATCGGGACTTTTAACCCGCCATCTTTCAACTCTTAAGTCCTTAGGTTTCACAGGTACAAGATCGAGTTCCTAACGCAGTATAAAAAGAACTAGTTAGAGGTAACGGGCGGATTTAGTCACCTCAGCGTGGTTTAGTGAAATTGAACGCATGGGACATCACAATAGGATTAAGTATCGCCAAACATTTTCCAACCGTCTATTTGCTTGCAGCACGAGGTTGCTAGTAGAAAATTTTTAGTAACAACCTCGTGCAACAGCTTTGATCAGCGGAGAAAATATGATTGGTTGGTTATGCCAATGTTAGAAGAAAGTCGGCTTATAGTGATTTTGTCGAAGTTCATAGTCTAAAGGATGAGCTATGTCTTGAGAAATGTAAACGCGATAAAGCACGACGAGTGTGAGACGCAATTTTATTTCCCATACTGTAGCGCTGTATAAAGGCTTTTTTGAAAAACAGGTAAAATTTCTTGAAATCTTCAATTCTGAGTGATTACTAAGAGGCTACTGAAAATTCTTTGTCCAGCTAAATTTATCCTTGAAAAATCGCTGTCCGATAACAGAAAACTATGGTAAATTGATTCAAAAAGCTAGCAGAGCTTCAAATTCACTATTAATTCAAAACCAGCAAAATTGTTCCATCCATACGGAACGTTATTGGAAGCTCCTTATCTCTAAACCCATAACAAGATCGGTCTTATATTGACGAACAGAATGTAATGGCATTTCATTCCCCACGATTTCGCTATCAATCTGATGAGGATCACATGAATGCTTCTCGTCTGCAACGATTAGTCTTAGCAGTAAGCAGCACAGAAGTTTCATTGTACCTCTGAGTCGTTTTCCTCTACGACTGGGACGGTAGATAGGTTAACAATGAATTTAGGACTGTTTGTTGAAGAACTCAGTTCATGCAAAACACGCCTTTATACACCTTTTTGAATCAATTTATCATAGTTTTCTGTTATCGGACAGCGATTTTTCAAGGATAAATTTAGCTGGACAAAGAATTTTCAGTAGCCTCTTAGTAATCACTCAGAATTGAAGATTTCAAGACATTTTACCTGTTTTTCAAAAAAGCCTTTATACAGCGCTACAGTATGGGAAATAAAATTGCGTCTCACACTCGTCGTGCTTTATCGCGTTTACATTTCTCAAGACAGAGCTCATCCTTTAGACTATGAACTTCGACAAAATCACTATAAGCCGACATTCTTCTAACATTGGCATAACCAATCAATCATATTTTCTCCGTTGATCAAAGCTGTTGCACGAGGTTGTTACTAAAAATTTTCTACTAGCAACCTCGTGCTGCAAGCAAATAGACGGTTGGAAAATGTTTGGCGATACTTAATCCTATTGTGATGTCCCATGCGTTCAGTTTCTTCACTAAAGGAGCTCAGAGACATTTGGATCACTATCAAAGAGCTGCTTAAGAAGAAGAGAAACTGAATTTTGATCGTACTACAGCACATCTATAAAGCTGATAAAAAATGCCAGACCAAAGACGACTCAGGCCAAAGAACTCCTTTAAGTATAGATTTTTGTTACAATATGGAATCGGCGGGAAAAGTTATTCATTTAAGTGTTTCCCTTTCTACGTCTTCTATCCTAGACACCAAAATACCCGTTATAGAAAAACCTGCTTAGACTTCTCTCCGAAAATCTCTCTCATGCGACTGACATCTAGTCAACATCTATCTACTACGAAGTGTACTCATACTAATTATGCACCCTAACTTCTTGTGTTGAATCACGTAAAAATAGCTTACCTCATTCGTTCTCACAGTTTGACCAACAGGGTTACAAAACTGGTGAAGTTGTTCGCCCGAGCATTGCATCACATAGTGACGTCGATTGACAACATCCATCTAGGGAAATGATACATAAAGTTTTCGTATTAGTCTTGAATAATGCTCTGGTTAATGTCATGGTTGACCTAAGCCTTCTTAAAAAAATCCGACGTGCTACTGCAGCAACCACTTTCATAATGAGAGGACGAATATGTTGTTCTTGTCAGCTATCTACATATCAGCACAACTCATGAGAACGTCTCATGCAAGTATCAATAAACAGCTGAAGTAGTTTCATATCTACGTGATAAAAGTTGTATACAAAATTTTATCAAATTGTTTTTTACTTCATATTATTTTTGTTGAACTTTGTTAAAATTTTCCATTGCGTCATTTTTTATGCAATCATATATGGATGTGATTATGGTTTCTTTGAAACGACAGCGACACCCATAGGTAATCGGCAAGTTGAGAAAAAATTTTTCATGTTTGTGAAAAATTTGAGTATACAAAAACTAAGATTTCCAGTATGATGAGTGCGAAATATAATGATTTTATTACAGACACTCAAATACACTTTTCACAAAGATCTTATCTATCTTTCGTGTGGGGGAAAGTTATCTCCATAGATTGGAGAATCACGCTGCGTTTTCGTTTTTTATTTTCATATTATGTTTCTCTATGAATTTAGGCTTATTGATTCCTGCTTAGAGCGAGAGGAAATCAAATATTGCCTCATGCTTCTGATAAAACAAGGTCGGATAACTTTCTCTTGACAAAGTTTATTCTTCCCCATTTGCAAAAAGCGCAGCGATTTTTGAATAATACTCATTTTTTACGTTTACTTTCGACTGTTTATATAAACCTCACTCAAAAAATAGTAATCTAATATTCTGATAATCTTACCTTTTGAGCCTCTTACTCATTTTTACTATTTACTCATTTTTATCTTTACTTAACCCGGCACCACATTAAGCGTTGCAAGAGTATTATCACTTCTTCCAAAAATTTTTTGAAGTCACCATACATCATGATCTTCACCTTTTTCGCTTATAGGCTTGGCTACTGTTTGAAGATTCTGTTTTCGCCATGAATCTCGTTGAATGTTGTCTCAGAAGATTCTCTGAGTAATTCTGACGTAAACTGTCCCGTTCTTACTTGTATAAGAATTAGTGATTATATGGGAAGCCTGGTACTAATATTCCAAGCTCTAAGAATGGATCTGGTGCTAGCACACTTTCACTGACCTACCCATCTCCTATTTTGAGAATAATTTCCATATTATCGGATACGGAATTAGATCTCACTAGAACTCATTAAACTTCATAATTAGGACCACTGTACACTCTCACCTGAAAATTGGCTAGACGGTTGAGAGTGAGGATGCATAAGGCATCTAAACTTGTCTGATGGAGAGTCAACCACGAATTAAAAATCATCTTATGCATCTCTGGAGTATTTGTTGAATCATGAGACGAACTTCTTATTTGTGCTACGTTGATTTACCATATTGCTTTTCTATCTACATAGACAAATCCATGCGTGAGAATAATGGATTACTACAAATATATACAGGCGGCATATCTATGCATGAAATCTTGTCCAGCCAAATGGTAGAGACTTATAGAGTTGGTTAGCAATAGCTCCACTGCTTCAGTTTTTTAAGAAAGAATGGTATCATTCTTTAGTTTTTCTCTGAAACTTGACGTGGGCATGAAGAGCGTTAAATTAGTTCTACACGCTATAATGAAACAAGCAATGTAAACGACTTTCTGGGCTAATCAGAGCAATCAAAGCTTTCCCTTGTTTTTTAAAAATTAGATGTCATACTCTCATTGTTAGACGATAGAGCATCCTAACAAAGAAAAAAGAATAAATTAACTGTATTCATAATGGAATAGAATTTTAATTTAACCAATATCGTTTTGCTATTGGATTTTGGACTTTATCAAAGCATCACTTCTGTCGTTCAAAATGAATTCTTATTTTTTTTTTGCACAAAGACCAATGAATCTAAACCTTATGACCTGAAATCTCAGAACTATAACAGTACTGGAATTACTCAAATGTTAGATGTTTTTCGACTGATAAGGCAGTAAAACTCTGAAGCAATGTGTCAAAGTAAATCTTTCAGAAAAAGGCTAGAAACGGTATGTACTGAGGTTGAGAACTAAGGAAAGATTCTTAATTTGCAGCGAAACTTCGCTAGTCGTAGTATAAGATAGTCGATTCAAGTGTCCAAATGGTACGCTCACTGCTTCTAGAAAGGCAATGAAGAAAGTCATCTACGACTTTTATTTAAATCTTTTCAACAACCACGGCGTCCTGCCTCCATGTGACATCAATGACGACTTAAAAAATTGAGAGAGGGTTATGCTACTTTGCATTAATACACTGATTCGATTTTTGCTGATTACTTAGCAAGATGCCTATTTGGTGGAATGCAAACAAGACCGCCCGTATGGCACAAGGAAGAGCTGCAAGCCATTGCCAGTTATCTCCCGACCTGATTGTTCTCTACCATTTTCATACATTCCAGTTGAGACAGCAAATAGATTGTTTTTTCGCTGCTAGTGATGCTATTGTTACAATATCGAGTGTGAGCCACACAGAGTTAACGTACGACTTCGGCAACAGTTACAGAATGGTCGGTATTCGACGGAAACTCAAAGATGGTCTCTGAGAATGTTTTTCATCGTCCTTTCGAGGTTTGATTATACTCATCCGAAGCAACAGTTCGATGAACAGGCGTGTTTCAGCGTCTTCGCCACCATCTGTGCCATTTCTCCGCCACTCGCCCCTTATCGTTTCTTGAAGAACTCAAGGAGTTCATGATGACGAAGTGAACTTAATTGCGATATTTCACTGGTGTTTAACACAATGTCAAATATAGTTCACGTGACCCGTTATCACATTTATTGTGCAGATCCCAGTATTTCCTTCATTTGAGTCGTTTCCGCTGATTCATCTTTCGCATAGGCCTTCAAAGATTTTGCGTGTTGTTTCGGTTGCTGCTTGACGACTTCGTCTCCTTCATGAATGTAGTGAAACGAGAGTCAAGTCTATTCTAGCCTAGAATCTTGAGGATAACCGAGTTTAGACGTTTCCACATGTATTGAAAGAAGGAGTAAAAAGTCATTTCTGAATGCTACATTGATACATATTTTTATCGAAGAGAAGATGGCTTAGTAGTAGGATTAAATTGGAAAGAAGATGATGCTCAAATCTCGACCTTACTGTTTCCGCGTGTCGAAATTTACCGTCAACGAGAACTGATTCCGTCCTCACATTAGTTCAACAAATGCAATCTTGAAGGTCTGTATGCTAAAGATTAGAGACATTTCTATGGGCCGCCAAAATGTTTGGATTCATAAACGGCATGCAAAACATGCGTCTTTGGCCGATTGCCCTCAGCGACTGGTTCGCGCGACGTCAAGCTAACAACAGGAAAGCCACTGACTAGGTGATCATAATTCATCATGGTAAATCTGGAAAGAAAATATGATACCCCAGTATGTTTTTAGAGATAGCAGAACCGCTTGAGCGGTTTGTATTCTTAGCAATGACAAATGAGGATTTTGTTGCTACTCTCTCGAACTACTCGATGATCAGAGTGAATTGCGTAGAAGATGTTAGGGCAATCATTTCATCTACTACGGAATGTCGACTTCAAGTGATCATTCATTTATAGGCAAATAAACAATAAAATGTCCGCCAATTCTCTACAGCTTTTTCGGTTATACTCATAATTTTCCGGAGGATTTACCTTTGTAAAGCTCCAACTAGCCAAAAATTCCTCATTTTTTGACTAATTCGTTAGAACATATTTTGATGTCATAGTTCTATTTATACTTCAAGCTTCGAATACTTTATCGTCTTGATAGTATTCGACTAAAAGCGTTGTATAGTCACACTCAGCAGTGTACATCAACATGCCATGTAAACTAGAAAAAATTCTTTTCACAGTCTCCTGATACCTCACCTCGTCTGTTGGCAATATCCTTTAAATCATAGAATAGGTTGGGGAAAAAGTTCTGAGAAAATGCTTCTACCCTTTTTGGTTGTCTGCCATTTTTGTGTTTTTGGGCTCATTTGAAAGCCCGTCTTCTAACGCGTTGATTATTTTAATTGATTTACTTATTCTAAGACGGAGTTAACAAGCGAGCAAATTAGGTTTTGATGATGCACGAATGGCTGTCGGGTTCAAATGCAACGATGGCAAGTGAACGCATCAATCTGGCTTGGGGCAAAGTTCATTATATTAGTTTTGCTAGTTTATGTTATATTATATATTGGTTATCTATATTATATTAACTTATATTATATCATATATTAACTAATATATATGTATATGATATAATAATATATAACCAATATATGATGTAATACAGACTGATAAAAACGAGTATAACAAACTTTGCCCGAAGCCAGATTGATGCGTTCACTTGCCATCGTTGCATTTGGATCCGACAGCCATTCGTGCATTATCAACAACCTAATTTGCTCGCTTGTTCACTCTATATTGAAATAAGTCGATAAATCTTATATAAATCAACGTGGGAGAAGACGGGCTTTCAAATGAGCCCAAAAACACAAAAAGTGGCCGACACCCGAAAAAGTTAAAAGCTTTTTCTCAGAAATTTTTCCCCGACCTATCAATAAACAAACACTGGTAATCTTTCGTTGAACACTAGCTAGCTGACTCCTGTCCGAACATCAGCAATGTGAATTTCCAGTATAGCCGATTTCTCGAGAGTTCGCGAATGAGAGTTTGTGTTATCGGTGCGGCAGCATCTGGCCTTCCCTCAATAAAGGCCTGTCTTGAAAATGGCATTGACGTCGTCTGCTATGAAAAAACCTCTGACATTGGAGGACTATGGAATTATCGACCGAATGAGAAAAATGTAAGTTTGTATCGAGCAATCAATAAATAACGGTATCCGAATACGAAACGTTTTCTGTGTTCAACTAGAATTTTGACTTCGGAGAAAGATCTTACCGAGAGTATTGTCTCATTTACTGTATTCTTGATCCTTTTTATTGATTAAAAAAAATGTTTAGATTGGAGGAACGGTAATGGCAACCACTGTTGTCAATACCTCTAAAGAAATGATGGCTTACTCCGACTTCCCTCCACCAGAAGACTGGCCCAATTTTATGCACCACACGAAGGTCTTGCCTTTTTGCTTAACCATTATCATTGCTTACTCAATATGCACTACCAGGCATCAACGTCCTTTGAGTGTTTCTGCTTTGTTTAGGTCAACGATTATCTTCATTTATACGCTGATCACTACAAATTGAAGGATCACATCAAATTCAACACAACTGTGAAATACGTAAGTTTTGAGTACTTCTATGTTTAATTTTATGTTTTGGCATATTGAAGTCTAATTATCGCTAGGGCTACGAAACGGTAAACCTCTTAGCAAAATCAGAGGTTATATCCATGCATACAATACTAGAACTGAAAACTGTCCAAAATGTCTGATATTGTTCGTTCCCCCGATCAAGGGGAACGCAGTTACTCAGAACTTTTGCGCATAATGCGCACTAAAATTGATTTTACTGATGTGAGCTTAAATTCCTCGACATTACGCAAATTCGAGGTAAGATGGGTGACAGATAATGATGAGAACAGCTTAGTGAACGGCAAATCACAAGAAAACCCTCATTTCAATCTTCAGCAAGTCTAATGTGTTCTCTAGAGTCATTGAATTACAACTATAATCGTGTGACGGTTGGTAAAACGATTCAGTCATTTTGAATAACTTACTGAGCGTGATGGCACAACTCGGTGCAACTGACCAAATTTATTGCTCCTTCCTTTAATTATGATTTCTGATCCATCTAATCTTACCACTGAGCGGTGTAGAGCATTATGGAGAAACATTTTTAGGACAGCGTGTCTCAGCTGTTGGTCGTATGTTTATGTTGATATGATGTACTGACAAGCAATTACTGCTTTATTATGCCACAAATTGATCATCATAAGTGATTACAGATCACTGAGGAGGATTCACGTTTCAAAGTACAGTTAGACAATGGTGAAGTGAATCATTTCGACAAAGTTATTCTTTGCACTGGACACCATGCCACACCAAATCATCCACAACTAAGAGGTAAAGTTTCCATTTGAGCCAGATATTCTCCTGTACATGTCACAGCATTCGCATTCAACATTTTTTTCCACATTCCTGATACGAAAAATAAGCATTTTTTGCTTATTTCTGCAAATACGACACTCTCAAAACCAATTTTCGTTATAATCGTATTTAGCCCCTTTTTTAGAATTTCTTGGGTGCAAAATATCAAATCTGAGGCCCTCATCACTTTTTCGTTGGCGCTTCTTCATTAAATTAAAATATAAAGTAACTACAAAAAGTTCATTGCTAAAACTTCTTAAACTTTCGTCAATAATAGTCGCGATTCATGTGCAAAATGAGTCGGAAAAAGCCATAATTCCTTTTTGTTGAAAAATGTACGTCAAATAGGACTTGTAGCTCAAATAATGGAGTGAAAGAGAAGGATTCTTTTTGAAATATCTTTCAGTCGATGTAAATATTAATTTGTAGATGTCGAAAAATTCAAGGGACGTATCATGCATGCACATGACTACCGTGACATAAAGGGATTTGAGGGAAAGCACGTTGTTCTTCTTGGAATAGGAAACTCCGCACTCGATATCGCGGTTGATCTCGCGAAAATCGCCAAGTCGGTACTGTCTCAAGTGGTGTTCTTCATTAATTTGTTAAGCATCTCTTGCATTTAGAAGAAACTTATGTGGTCGCTGGCACAATTTAAATGCCTAGTGATGGCAGCCGAATTTGTTAACATTTTTCCAAACGTATATAAAATGTCACCTAAAAGTGTAGTGTAAACTCAGGCCGAATTTGTGTTACAGTAGTTCTCCAATTCTAATTATCGATTTATCCAGCTTGCATTACCGGAGAAACGTGTCCCGTTGTTTAAACGTTTATTCGCGTACCGATTCATGACATTTGTACTAGCTGGATCTTTCGGAAAAGCTGGGTTCAATAGAACTTCATATCTCTCATCAGGATCTAAATTATACAATATAATAAGTAATTATAGTAATCTCCAACTTTAACTTCTTACGATAAGTTTCTTTGACATGAACGCAATTCAGTTGAAATTAATCCTTTCACCTACAACAGCAGAACATGGCTATAAGATTTTCTAGGTAACAATATCCACGAGACGGGGAACGTGGATCTTCAACAAAGTAGCTGCTGGCGGGATGCCATACGATTGTCTTTATATGACGAGGTACACACTTTTTTGACCTTCTTAGTTTTCGACGTTTCAATTTTGTTTCATATTGTTCTTATTGAGCGACGATCGGCCTGTGCTCATGGGTTTTTTTTTTCTAATTTTTTGTCCACGAGAAAGAGAACATGGATCTTTAACACACTGACAACGATCTGAGCTGTTATTAGCTCAGACCGAGCTCCGCGTGTGCGGCGGCGCGGCGTGGCGCGGCGTGGCGTGATACTTTACTATCACGCCTTGCAATTCAAATATGAGAATTTATTTGGTAGTCTGAGGTACTGAGGAGATTATCGTGATTATATGATAACATATAATAGAGAGACTTCTATAGAAAGTTCATAGTAAAGTGAATGTCCATGTATCAAAAAATCATCTATGTTTCAACGGGAAAACCAATTATTGTGAAAGGGAACATTTCCAGCTATTACACAACTTCGTTTCTTTTTTTTTTCCAATCCATGTTTTTATAATCATTCGATAGCCTGAGAAATGCCTATTCTCTCATTGAGTTCACTTAAAATGACTTTTATTCTACTTTCTGCTAAAGAAAAAAGCCAACGTTTTGCAATCAGAGTTCGTTTTAATGAGTATCTGCCTTTTCCCTCAAGATTCGCGGTTTTAGGAGAAGCCATCGCTATCGCTTCCGTTACAAATAGCTTTATCGATGTCTCTTCTAGCATATTTTGCCATTTGCTGGGGACGAAATTCTTTTTATTGACGGTAAAGATACACATTTCATCAGAAAACTACCAAAACGTCACGACAACCGCTGCTCTCGCCGCGCAATGGCGCCGCGTACCGCGCTGGATTTCAACGCCGTTGTCAACGTGTTAACAAAGTAATTCCATTTGAGGTACTACAAATGGCTGATGGACACTGTTCCATGGACAATAGCTAACGATTTTATGGAGCATTTAGTGCAACAAAGAATGGATCATGAATTATACGGACTTCGACCAAATCATAGGTTATTTTTGACTCTTTTCCTAATTAGAAGCAAACCAACAAGGATAAGAAGATTACTGACGCCCTGTAGCGCAATGATCAGGGCTCCCTACAATGCGCGTATATGGTCGCAGTTTATCCCATGACCCTAAACACTAATAAATTGAGTTCATCATTTTCCTGTGGTTGGAAAATTGGTATCAGATGTCTATTTTTTGAAATTCAAAAGTACGACACCGTAAGCACTATATCAGACAATTCTCCCTTGGCCATCTCTACGAATCTTGATGAAAGTGAATTCGTAACACGCTCTTAAACAATCAATCGACCCTAAGCGCCATAACCACTATTGCTCCAAATTTGCTCTTTGCATAGAGTGTATTTCAGTGCAGATTTGTAGTGAATCACGGACAAAAGCTGGTAATTTGAGTATACTATTTAAAGGGGGAAAAACAAGCATTAAAGGGTGAGAAAACTTATACGAAAACGAGTAAGGGAAAATGTAAGCGTAGTCATGTACTTGCAAAAACGACCTGAATCTCACATATGCCAAGCTGTGATGTGATCGAATGTTTTTCTGAGTATGAAGCACGCATGCTGGCTTACTTGTTTCTTGAGGTTCTTCCAACAACACCCGACAGTCAACGACGCTCTTGCGAATCTTATTTGCTCGGGACTCATCACTGTTACTGTATGTGATTATCTCTCTTTCAATGCATAACTTAAATCGGCTTTTGAAAACAGCTTGAAATCAGTAATCATGGCGTTATTTTGTGACCCACCTACTCCAAAAGTTTTCTTCTAGTGATATTACATCTCATGCACAAAATGCTAACCTTAGAAAAGAGATTTTTCTGATGTTATCATTATTAACGAAAGTATTCATTGCCGTTGAAGGACGATATTGATACGTTCACTGCCGACAAAGTGATAACGAAAAACGGCCGAAGCTTTGATTGCGATGTGTTCATCACATGTACAGGATATGTTATTGGGTTTCCCTTCCTGGATCCGAAAATCCTCACTATTAAGGTATTCTTATGCAATTTCTTATCGGAACAGGCTAAGGACTAGAAAAAGTTGGAAGATACTTTTCATCAAACTGGCTAGTCACCGGCCACTTCAGGAGAACGAAGTGTCGTTATATAAGTTCGTATTCCCACCGAACAATGAGAACTTGGCCGTGATAGGAATGATTCAACCAATTGGAAGCATTTTGCCAATTGCAGAGATTCAGGTAAACCGATAACTTCCACTTCATAATATATTTTTTATATCGATAATGCGAGGAAGAACCGTAGTTTTCTTTGGGAAGTGATCATTGATATAATAGAAAATGCAATAAAAAATTTAGTTTAAAATCTTTACTCATATCGCACACTTCAGTTTGAATACAGTGTGCCCCTTGTTGGTAGATTTCAACGACGTTTCACGCTTTTGTGCTTGAATCATGCACTATTTTAAACTTCGATCTAAATTTTCGGATTTGATTCTATCTTTATACTGATTTACATTGTGCACTCGACTCTCAACTCATCATCGGCAATCGAATCTGGAGTAAACTGATCTTACGGCCTGCTTTTATCAAAGTAATCGCTTTTTTACTTGAAGTAGGTGAGAATACAACAAACCTCTATTCGATCAAGAAGGAAAGTGACCATCTATGGCGCGATGTGCAACGACTTTATAACGTTTAAAAAATTAGAGACAACCAAATTAAATTGAGTGATGCTATAACAAGATTACTGGGATATTCTCGCATTCGCCCGATCACCTTTGCAGCTGCTGCGCTTCTATTAACTCATCAAAAAGTTCATTCGATAATATAAAAAAAGGATCTTCAATTCCATAGACAATGCCAGTGCTAACTTAGTGAGATATTGTTGCGTTCGTAGAGAAATCACTGTTATTGCAAATGTCTTCGAGCCCTTAATTGTTAAATGAATTAAGGCACGGTGGGCAGTACAAATATTCACGGGAAAGGCATCACTTCCATCAAAAGAAATAATACTGGAAGATATTGAGATGAAGAAGAAAGAAATGA